>CAUYRT010054126.1:0-57133 GCA_963574885.1 Lepilemur ruficaudatus | reverse complement strand
ACATGTATTTTTAGTTGTCCAATTAATTTCTTTCTATTTATAGTAGAGACGGGGTCTCGCTCTTGCTCAGGCTGGTCTCGAACTCCTGACCTTGAGCTAACCACCTACCTCGGCCTCCCAGAGTGCTAGGATTACAGGTAGATTTTTTTATTTAATTTTTTATAGAGATGAGTTCTTGCTATGTTGCCCAGGTTGGTCTCAAACTCCCAGCCTCAAATGATCCTCTTGCCTCAGCCTCCCAAAGCGCTACAACTACAGGCATGAGCCACCATACCCATTGGGGACTTTCAACAGAACACTTCGCTCTCTCCTTGAAACACTATGTTATTTGACAATGCCTTTTATTTGCATGGCTGTTTAAGTTTACAGAATGCAGTTACCTTCTTCACTTGAAGGTTCTCCACCCTCCTGAACATACCAACTGCTGGTTACCCTACAAAATCGAGCCCTTTGTCAGCACATCTGAAGTTTTCACTAAACCCTTGAGCCATAAATAAAAACCTTGGACTGTTTTAGATGTCTAGTACTCATTTAAATAAAATGGGAAACGATACTATTTTCTATCACATAAGAATGTTGAGAGGATTAAGAAGATACAGTGAGTGTCCAACACATAGAAGACCTTCAGTGAATGATCATCAATTAATGAACACTATCATAGTTTCTTCACTCCCAGTGGACAGTGAAGGGGAGTGGGGAGAAGACACTGCAAGGATTTTGGCTCTTACCTTGGGGATATTCTTATGAGCATGACAGAGACTTGTCTTCCTCCTATTTGGGTAGGGCAAGTCTTGCCTAAATTGCAAATCTTGCCCTGCCCCAAATCAGCATGAAGACACAATGTTTGTGCTTGATTCCTGCAACATAAAAACAACAAGGCCCAGGTGACTTCTTAGCCATTCTAACTGTTTCTGCCCCTAACCTAGTTTCAGTGATACATACCGTGCACAGAGTGAAGGCTAAATGACAAATGCATAAACCAGCTGGATAGCAGCAAAGACATAAGCCATTAGGCCCCTCTCTCTGATGCCCAGAGGAGCTTACCTGTTCCTCTTTTCAACAGGCACCACAGTTGGAGTACTCTTTGATGTATTTTGCAAGTCAGCATAGCAACAGCAGGGATATATATATTCAAGGTGTCCTGCATCCAAGCATCTCTGAATGCTTTTAAATACCAGCTTGTACCATGCAGATCAGCAGGAGCTGGTATTTAATAGAACAGCTAGCAAGAGGCACAGTGTCGCAGAAAATCCCACCTGTTTCCTGTGCTGACCAGGTGCAAGACACTGTGTGAGCATTCATAGGAAGCAGAATATATTAGACGCTCCTGGGGAAACTGACACCCTGGGGATAGACACTAGGCAAACTGAAAGCAAGAGGTTAAGGACCAACAATGATGATGTGGCTGGTCAATAGCAAGTTAGAGTCTCCAACTCTTATCTTCTGGCCCCAACTTCCATGACCTTGATGCTACAATGTGGCTACTTTGGTCTTCTCTACAACTTCTCATACACCTCCCTGATTCAATCACATGCAACCTGGGCAATAAAGAAGAGTCTGCTAAGCCTCTATAGGAACGAAGCCATCAACCAGTGAAGTGACTTTCATTTTTTTCAGATCAGTATCTGCAAAATAAATTTCATCAATAAATTTATTATGTAAAATAGATTCAAGTGGGACTTAGCTTCTTCAATTATAAATTTTGGGAAAGGTAGAGTCTGGACTCCTCAACAGCCCTGAGTCTTCCTTGCTATGTCCTGACGTGGCCCCTGCTTGGAGCACAGCTGGATCCAGACCAACCCCCAGTTTGTATCATTAGGGACCGAGTTTCAGAGGAAAGGACCCACTCAAAGACAATGTTTTAAAAGTCTTCAGAGAACTTTTACCTTCATTTTCTCAGGTGACCCTCTTTTCCATGTGTCACATTATATTATGAGGGAATAGTCTGCATGTTTCCCAGCTGCATCTGGAGAATAAGAATTGGGGCCAGGACCTAACCCCAGCCTTCTGACCTTAGGCTCTGTGCCTTCCCAACACCCCATAGCTGCATCTCTGGCCTCTCATGAGTAAGGGAAAGTTGGGCCTCATTAAAAGAAAAATGCACAAAGCTCCAGAACTGTTCTGTATGTTCTGAAATTCCAAGACTCCAGTGCCTATCAGTTCTTAGTATTTATTAAGCAGGCATCACTTCACTGGTTCTCATCTGGATCACATCCTCAGAGTTTAAACTCAGCACTACAAGCACTCCTTATGTTCCTCTCCCCTCCTTTCCCATCCAGGGTGACATAATTATATTTCATGTGGTTAATTTATACCTGCTGCTCAGCAAGCACATCCTTTCCATGCAGCCTAGGGCAAGGGTGTCTGGGAGAGGAGGGAAATGTAAGTTTCTGGTTAACCAGGGAGTTAGCAGCACAGCAAGAAAACAAGGTGAATGCAAACAAAGAAGACGACGACGACGACGACGAGAGTAAGAAAAGATGATTCCTAAGTGTCACCCTAGCCGGGAAGTTTCCAGGTGTGGTCCCTGTGGGAAAAACCAGGTGCTACATCTGAGCACCTGAGTCTTCTGTTGTCTTGGCTGCTAGAGAGCAAGAATGGTGTTGTGCAAGCCCTGCCTTCCTTTGACTATTTATAATGCAGGCACTGGCAGGCTTCAATTATAAAAGCTATGACTTTTTAAATAAATATGAATTGAGTCTCTTGGGTAGCAATTCACCATCTATGCATTTCTTCAGCCATTCTTTAAATCACTCATTCAGCCATCCACCCCTTGCTTTTTATATGTATGTGCTGAGTGCTTATAAAGTGCACACTGTGTTAACTGCTACAAATATAGTAGTGATTTCAGCTGAATATGATAGCTAATGCTTACTGAGTGCTTATTATAGAACATGCAGTATACTAAGCTTAGAGTATTACATTTTATTCCCCCAGATTCCCATGATATTATCATTTCCATTTTACAGATTACATCCTCTAAAGCCATGTATCTAATAAGCAGTGGTGCCTGTGTTCAGTTCCAGGGCTCAAATAGTTAACCATCATGCTAGACAGACATAGCTCCTGCTCCCATAGACTTTATAGTTTAATAAAGGAATAGCAATAGCTGACCCTGTGCTAATCTTTCTTCTCCTGTATTAGTTTTCAATTATTTCATAAGAAATTATCACAAAATAAGCAGCTTAAAACAATATATATTTTTTATTTCACAGTTTTCATGAGTCAAGAATATGGGCACAGCTTATACAGGGTCCTCTGCTCAGGGTTTTACAAGGATATGATTAAAGTATTGGCTGTGGCTAAAAATTACTGAGATCTCTATGCACCCATAAACAGTTCCAAAATGTCTGCAATATTAACTTGATTATCCTTCAGTGCTATATTATTATTTCAGTAGAACTTACTGCTTTGACCATGCCGTCTTTTCTATGAATGAGCAAAAGTTCAGTGCAAGTTCTAGCATGTCAGCACTCTTTCTCTTGTGCCAACTTTTTATTACATTATATGTCTTGACCCATGTTTCAAATTGTAACCCTCTGAATACCTTATTCTATAACTGACATAGCTTAACACATAGTGGCAGATATTGCTTTAACACTATGCGATATATCTATGTATGAACTTGTGTGTGTGTGTGTGTGTGTGTGTGTGTGTGTGTGTGTGTGTGTGTATTCAGTGATAGCAAAAAAATAAAAGTCATCTGTTGATCAAGATTTGGCTGCACCTCTATAAGTAACTATGACAAATTATTATACCTTGGTACTTGTATTAGTTAATTGCCGAGTAACAAATCATTTCAAAACAAAAACTAGCTATAAAGCTCACAATGCTGTGGGTTGAAAAATATTAAGCTGTGTTCAGCTGGGTGGTTCTTCTGGTCTCTTCTGATCTCAGAGGGACTCACTCATGGATCTGTAATCAGCTAGTAGATAGGCAAGTGGCTGTCTGGTCTAAAATGGTCTAAACTGGAATGACTTGTCTGTCTCTCTTCTGTTCTTCAGGCAGCTGTCCCTGTCATTTGGGGTCATGGATACTCTCCTATTTAAAAAAATATGTATGATTTTTGGTGGGGATGGAGGGATTCCAATCACAGTAACCTCCTACTCCTGTCACAGAAATAAACACATAGCTTCGGTCCAGCTAGTGAAGCACCTTATCACCTTGGTCACAGTGTTTGGCCGAAGCATGCATATATGACCTAAGCAGGACAAATAATAAACTTTCCCTGGGGTCTATACGTATTAATTGATTAATTAATAGAAAAGGTTGTTATCTTTTTGGTTGTTAACTGCAATAATATAAGCCCAGAACAGCCACTAGTCATATGTCTTCTCCCCCATCATATGGAGAAAGCTTCTGGGCCCTAGTACAGAATGAGACTAGCAGAAAAGAAGAAGAACTAAAGGATGGGGAGAGAGTGAGTCCTGAGGACAGCAAACATACCCTTGGCACACTATTGTATAAGGCCAGCTCCATGGTGGCCCGTCAGTGCTTTGAGTTTGGAACATGGTAGTGTGAAAGGTCAAATGAGAGATTTTTCTGGTCTCCATGAATCGTGATGGAACCAACAGTGAAGACCAACTGTGAAGAACCAAATGTGGGGAGGCAGAGCAAAAAGACGTTAAGTTTCCCCACAGCCCCCTGGAAGCACTAGAGCTGTACATTCCCTTTTAGTGGCACCCTCTACTTTCTTTAAGATGCCAGAGAGGTGCTGGGTGCAGGAAGGAAGTTTGTCTTTTGGAAGAATAGAGAGTTTAATGAAAAACAATGATTTCTTTTGGTTACTCCTAAAATGGGTGAGAATCTTCGGCTAATCTCAGCCCCTAACCTTCTTCCCATATAAGACAGAATTAAACAAGACATGATGTTCCCACCACCACCACTACTCAACTACTCAGGAACTGATGATGATTTGTTTTACGAAGGTCTGGACTACTGGCCTATAGAGAGACTATTGCTGTTGGGATGTTAAGAAAGGAAAAAAAACTAGAAATCCAAGAAAAAAGAGCCAAGGGGACCCCTCACTATCTCCGTTTGGCAGGAAGAGAAGACATTTCCATAGGTAGAACTGATACAACAGAAGCGGTGTGGGACATAAGCCACTTTACCAGTGTCCTCCAAGAGGGCTGCACAGGAGGCTAGCCAGGTCCAGCAGCAAGAGGCTGTGGGCTGACCACCTGTGAAGGTGGCTGAGACAGGAAGAAATTGAGCCTCAGCCAGGCATCTTGCAAGGAAGCTGATTGTGCAATGTGGGGGCCCCTTGGGATCCTCCCCAAAAAGTTTAATCCAGATATACCCCCAAAAGAGAGCCAGTGTTTGTACTCCAGTGACGAGGAGACTGCAAGGCAGAATAATAGCTATAATCAAGTAAAAAAGGTCATTAAAAAAACCCTATGGGCTGGGCGTGGTGGCTCACGCCTGTAATCCTAGCACTCTGGGAGGCCGAGGCGGGTGGACCACTCAAGGTCAGGAGTTTGAAACCAGCCTGAGCAAGAGCGAGACTCCGTCTCTACTAAAAATAGAAAGAAATTAACTGGACAACTAAAAATAGATAGAAAAAATTAGCCGGGCATGGTGGCTCATGCCTGTAGCCCCAGCCACTCGGGAGGCTGAGGCAGAAGGATTGCCTGAGCCCAGGAGTTTGAGGTTGCTGTGAGTTAGGCTGACGCCACGGCACTCTAGCCCAGGCAACAGAGTGAGACTCTGTCTCAAAAAATATATAAAATAAAAAATTAAAAAACAAAAAAAACCTATGAACAACCGTATAAGGAAATACCTTTTTCTGTCTTTTCCCTTCCCATTCCTAAGCTCAGAGAAGCAAGGATGGGACAGAGAAGTGAGCACATGCATGAGCTGCCACAGACTCCCCTGTGCTGGGGGGACTGGGGCAAAATAAGAGAAAAGAGCTTTTGAATGGAGAGGACTAAATAAATCTTAGTCCTTGAAAGTGACCAAGAAGATATCAAATCTGACTAGGATGCCATTAAGTAGGTGACCATATAATTTATTGCAAATTCCAGGGCACTAATGAGAGTCAAAGGGGGCATTATTTATAATTGCTTGAGGACAAAAGGCATAAACCAGAACAGTCCCAGGCAGACCAGGAAATATATAAAGAAAAGGCTGCAGTAGAGCATAATTGTTAACAGATTTTAGGAAAGTAAAAGTGATTCAGGTTTATATTTGAAATTGAATTATAAAGCCAATTAATACCCACTTATCTATTTTTTTTTTTTTTGCATTGAAGCCACTTTGAGGTAAGTCTCTGACACAACTCAAAGGCCACTAAATAACATGCAAATGTAAAAATAATCAGTTAGTCTGTAAGGACTAAGACAGGTAAGCACTGGGTCCGAGGAGAACATGGATGAGAAGCCCCTCCCCCAGACCTGAGGGTCAAGGAAGAGTTTCCAGAGGAAAAACCCTGGGCTGAGCCGTAAGTACAAGCTGAAAACACCCAAATCTCTGGGAAGAATGAGCAGGATAAAGAAGGGAAGGCAATGGAAGAAGCATGTGAGATTAAATGCAAAGAGAATGCTTTATTAAAGAAATGAAGATGGGCAAGATCTAAACCCGGGGTAGGCTAAATCTGGCCCTCTGTTTTTGTCAATAAAGGTTTTTATCAGAAGAGAAGCACACTCACTCAATTATTTTATATATGATCTGTGACTGTTTTCACACTACAGTCGTAGAACTGAGTAGCTACACCCAAGATTGTCTGGCCTATGAAGCTTGAGGTATTTACTCTCTGACCCTTTATAGAATATATATGTTTACTGACCCCCTACCTAAAGCACTAAAGCACTAAAGAGTCAACCAGTTGCCCCCTTCGGATCACTACTGGTTCTAAGAGAGGTAAACAAAAAGACTTTCTTTATTGTTACATGTAGATCTTTGATTTCACATTTCTATTTTGTTTCCTACCTAGTAAGCTTAGCTAGGAACCTGTGATAACAGAGAAGACTTTTGTGTATGTCAGAGACAGATCTAAAGAGACCACCCCTAACATCCTATGCTCTCAGCCCCATTTCCTAAGTTGGATGCCCAGAGAAGCAAGCCCTGAGAAGAGGACTGATAATGTGTTGTCCATTGTGGAGGTGCACAGACCCTGGCAGGGCAATGGGAAGGTGATAGGTGAGGAATACAGACAATCAGGAGTGTGCTATTCAGTCAGCTACCATGGCGGAAAGCTGGAGCTTTATCCTCAGAGAATGCGTGGGAAATTGTGCACAACAACTGCCTCAGAAATATTCCAGCTGAGGGATGAGGAGGCTGCACTACTTACACCCACACCCAGCAGTCACTGACCACAAACCCCACCCCAGCTGTGAAGCCCCTGTCATGGGCTGGGTACAGAGGCCCCAAAAGCCTGATAGTCTCCTCACAAAAATGTAGGTACTGGTCATTGGAAAGGAGGCTGCTATGCATGGAAATGTTACATGGTTCTGACAGAATATGGGAAGAGCACCGGCATCATGTGCTATACCCACGTCCGTTCTGGCTTGACTTTGTAAGTGACACTGAAAGGGTCCCGTGGGATCTAGAATAGCCTTTTGGAAAACTAGAAGAAACAATGGAGTGGAAGCACCTGGAGAGACCTGGGGTGACAATTCTCCTCGGTCCACTCTGGGACAGGTACACCTCCTAAACAGAAGGATGTTCCCATCATGGCTCACCTTGATAGTTGAGTGAGAAAGAAAAAAGAAAAGGAAAAGAAAAAAGAATAGGAGACGAGAAGAGAGGAGAAATAGGGAAGGAAAAGGGAGAAGAGGAGGGAAGGGAAAGAGAAGGGAAGGGAAGAACTTAACCAAACAAGATACACAGAATTTCTTAGACCTTCGGTTTCTCCCACGGAAAGTACCAGCCCAATTTTGTGTCCAACTTCTCCATGCTATCAATATCCCTTTTCTTCTTGGACTGGTGGGTGAAGAGAAATGATGAGCTATCTAAGAATCTATAGTGTGCAATCAACCCATTGAGTATAACAGTGATGGTGAAGTTTACGACCACCCACCCCATAAGCCAATGAACATGGACAGATGTCCACAACCTATGTATATGTATTTACAAATGACATACAGGTAACAGGACAATGCATGTATGAAATATTAGTAAACTTGTTTTTCTCTATACAAATCAATATAGAGAGAAGCTATAAAATAAAACTACCTAAAAGTTATGATATATTTTTGCCACACCCAGAAGAATGGGAAACCACTAGAATAGAATACGTTTTGTTAGTCAACAGATTGATAGTACCTGGTATTCTATATGGAATAATTTTGTTCACAAAGAAGTAGCATAAATGCTGGAGGTTTACATGGGCCAGGGTGAATTAAAGAAAAATATCACTCTAGACAGTTCCACTCCATTGTTATTTCCAGTTACCTGAAAAGGAGCTGTAAACCCCATGGGACCTGACTTTCTAAAGGTTTGACCCATCTTACTGTATGACATAGTGGTTTTTAAATGTTTGCAAACTATGTCATACTTTTCTTTTCTAAAGTGTAGGAGGAGGTAGAAGTCTAATTTCCCTCACTTTGAATGAGGGGTGGGTACGAAGCAGAGTTAGTGACTTAGCAGAAGTGATGCAACATGACTTCCAAGGGGCTAGGTCATAAAAAAGATACAGCTTTTTGTTCTGGTTCTCTCTTGCTTGGATTGCTTGCTTAGGGCAAAAGCCAGCTGTCATATTGCAAGGTGACCCAAGCAGCCCCATGTAGAGGCCCACATGGAAAGAAACCAACTTGGCAGCACCAATTTACCAGCCATATGAGTAAGCCACCTTGGAGCACGTCCTGCAGCTCCAGTCAGGGATTTAGATGACTTAAGTCTCAGCCAACATATGGCTGAGACCTCATATGAGGGTCTGACCCAGAGCCATCCAGCCAACATGCTCCTGAATTCCTAACTCACATAAATCATGGGATATAAAAAAACATATATTGTTTTAAGACACTGAATTTTGGGATGATTTGTTACACAGCAATAGATGACCAACACATATGATATCAGGGTTGGTGATTAGAAGAGAAGAAAACAGGGAAGAGAAACAAGAAAGAGAAATTACACTAAATTACTTACTTTTACCCAACCCAGATCTGAATCATGTAACAATACCTATAAGGCAGTTTTTCAGCTATTGTGATGGCTAATTTTATGTGTTAACTTGACTGGGCTAAGGGATGCCCAGAGAGCTGGTAACAGATTATCTCTGGGTGTCATCTGTGAATTTGTTTCTGGAAGAGATTTGCATCTGAATCAGTAGAGTAGACTGAGTAAATAACATTGCCCTCACCAATGCAGGTGGGCATCATCCAATCTGTTGAGAGCCCAAATAGAACCAAAAAAAAAAAAAAAAGAGGAAGGGTGAATTTTTTCTCTGCTTGAGCTGCAATATGCATCTTCTCCTGCCCTGTGACACCAGTGCTCTTGTTTCTTAGGCCTTCAGACTCTGACCAGGATTTACACTACTTACCCTCACCCCTTCATCCCTGGTTCTCAGACTTGGACTGGGACTTAAACTTTTTTTTTTTTTTATTTCAGCATATTATGAGGGGTACAAATGTTAAGGTTACGTATATTGCCCTTGCCCCGCCTCCCTCCTTGAGTCAGAGCTTCAAGTATGACCATCTCCCAGACCGTGCACATTGCACTCATTGTGTATGTATATACCCATCCCCTCCTCCCCCTCCCATCTGCCCCACACCCGATAAATGTTGTTCCTATGTGTCCACTTAGGTGTTGATCAGTTAATACTAATTTGCTGGTGAATACATGTGGTACCTGTCTATCCATTCTTGGGATACTTCACTTAGTAGAATGGGTTTCAGCTCCATCCAGGAAAATACAAGGGGTGCTATATCACCATTGTTTCTTATAGCTGAATAGTACTCCATGGTATACATATGCCACATTTTATTAATCCACTCATGTACTGATGGGCACTTGGGTTGTTTCCGTAACTTTGCAATTGTGAATTGTGCTGCTATAAACATTCGAGTGCAAGTGTCTTTTTTATAGAGTGGGACTTACACTATTGACTCCACTCATTCTCAGGCCTTTGTGTTCACACTAGAATTGTATCACTGGCTTTCTTTGGTCTCCAGCTTCATGGGACTTCTCAGCCTCCCAAATTGCATGAGCCAATTCCCATAATAAATCCCTTTCTATGTATCTATCTATAGTCTATCGGTTCTGTTTCTCTGGAGAACCCTGGTTAATACAGCTATGCATGAGATTCGCACAGCACATGTTGCTTCAAGCATCCTATTTGGTTCTACCCCATGTTATCTTATTCACCTCATCCACCTTCTTCCTACCTGCCTGACTGAACCCCCACATGCATGAACAGGACCTCACACCCCAAAGTGAAACCTTCAAAGCCCTCAGGCCCCATCGCTCACCTCCCCCATGTGTAGCCTCTTACAAACAGTGCTGTCTCCTTACTGTCCCGTGCAATCACACACACATGCACACCCACATCCTCCTGGTCTTTGCACAAGTGTGCAGCTCTTTACCTATGATGCTCTGCACTCTCTGCTCCTCCTGCCCTATACAGCACACTTCCTGGCTCATTCTTCCACCTATGTCAGCCCATCATGATCGCTCTGTTCTCTGAATATCCACAAGTTTGTCATCACCTCACCTACTTACTGACTGGCACTGTTGACTATTTTTAATTCTATTCTATCATGTCCTCTGATTAAAAATAATACTTTAATTTCTATTTGAATAATGCTATTTTGATTACATATACATACGAAATATTTATTCTTCCAAAGAGCCTTATGAGACATGCTTATGTATACATGTGTATGTGTATTTGTATGCACTTGCATATGCATCTCATTCCCATTTTTTTCTATAGTGCAGACAGTAAATGCAATAAGAAAAAGAGCACAGGTTTCAGCATGAGAAAGATTGAGATTTAAATCCCAACTTGTCCTGAGAAGGACAGAGTGACCTTGGAGAAGTTACTTAAGCTCCTTGAACCCATAAATTGGGGATTATAATGCTCATTTCCTAGGTCTTTTAGGAGGATTAAATAATGTAGTGATACTAACAGCTACAACTTGGGGGAAAACTACCATGTACCAGACACTGTGCTAAACACCTTACATATGTCATTGCATGTAATTATCTCAGTCTTCTGTGATATGTATTAATATTATACCACTGTAAGGACTGAGAAAACTTAGCAAATGTGTGTAAACTATATAGAACACTCCATAGCATACAGCAGGAATGCAACACAGAGCGCTGCTGTTTACATCGAAGAGGCTGAGCAAGAAGCATTGCCCAGGAAGAGAAGGAAGAAAGTGAAGAAGCAGAGGGATGACTATGAGGCAATCTCCACACTCTGCCAGAGAAGCTGCCCTGGACAAGTCAGGGGTAGGTAAATTGCTTGACAGATTGCACCTTTTAACCAAAGTTCCTGTTTGTTTCTAGTGCTGCAATAAATTAAACTGTGTAACAGTAAAAAAATTTATTTCCTGCAAGAAAAAGAAATTCTATTTACTTACAGGGCGAGGGTAATCCCACCATGGTGTAAATACACATTTATAGTGGCAAACATGGAAAATTAATGAGCAGTGGTAACAATAGAAGTCTGAGCTCCTTGGTGGGGCCATGTCGGCAAGCACAAGTGCATGACTTTTCTAGGTCCTTGAAATACACAGTTATTTGGCCAGGCTACCCCTCAAAAATGCACTCAAATGGAAGAGCTGGCAGATGTGGAAAAGTTATACTGGCTTCCTTCCTGTTTCTTGAACCCAAGGAACACAATGTTGGCATTTGCTATATAACTCTACCTGGGAACAGTCTTCCCCCAGGTAGCCACGGGGCCAACTCCCTCACTTCATTCAGTTCTGGGCCCAGTGTTGAGCCTCAGAGACCGCTCCAGTCACCTTATCAGAAATAGCAACCTCCCCACCTGCACTCACTCTCTGTCTTTAATTCTACTGACTTGAGCTTTGTAGTATTTATTACCACCTGATATTTTAAATGTCACTTTACTACTTTAATAGTAATACTATAATTATACACATTTGTGGATTTAATTATTTATTCATTCATGTATTTATCATTTTATGCATTTGTGTATTGTCTGTGTCTCCACACTAGAAGGTAAACTACACAAAAACAGGCACTTCTGTTGTTCATTGAAGCAGTTCAAACATTTACAGCAAAGCTTAACATGTAATAGGTGTCATGGTCTTCTTAGGCTGCTATAGCAAACTACCACAGACTTGGGTAGTTTAAACAACAAACATTTATTTCTCACAGTTCTGAATAATGGGAAGCCCAAGATCAAGGTGCCAGCATGGTAGGGTTCTGATGAGGGCCCCATTTCCTGGTTTGCAGATGGCCACCTTCTCACTATCTCCTTACATGGTGGAGAGAGAGTGAGCCCCAGTCTTACGCCTTCTTCTGATCCTGTAAGGAGGGCCCATCTTCATTAGTTCCTCTAAACCCAATTAACTCCCAAAAGCCCCAACTCCAAATACCCTCACATGGGGATTCGAGCTTCAACAAATAAATTTGGGAAGAACAGAAACATTCAGTCCATAACAGTGGGGTGAATCAACATTTTCTAAGCAAAAGTTTATCTTTATCCTTGTTTAGAGGTTTGTTTTATTTGTTAATTTGTTTTTTAATGAGAGTTATAAATAAGTTCCAAAACTGATTAGAGTTGTGCTTTCCCTTCTTTCTCTTGGGTCCACTGAGCTGGGTTTTCTAAATGTTATATGGACATGAAGAAAAGAAGACAGAATACATACTAACCGTGTCTATTTTTTTATCCACGGTTTTGTACAACAATTTCAGACTGATTATCCTGCCATAGTCTCATGCTACACTAAGAGGGCTGAGTTGGGGTCATTGTTCCCATTACAAAGATAGAGAAGCTATGGTTCAGAGAAGTAAAAGAGCTTGCCCAAGGTCACACAGCAATTTAGTCATAGGTGAGAGTAGGGGGGAGGTGGCTGAGGTTAGAACACAGAAATCTTGATTCCAACCTGGTGAGTGTTTTCATTTGGCAAAAACAAAAGAAAAAAATGGATTGTATGCACACCACTACCACCTACGACAACACCACTGTGACCATGCAGATGTTCACCCACCACCCACACAACACACTTCCCCTGGACCACAGCGTGGCATCAGAGTCCTCTTCAACACAGCATTCCAGACAGCCTTGGACAAGCAATGAATGTTAAAAGACAACATAAACACTCCTACTAGTCACCTATCCTATCAACTTTTTGCCCTCTTAGTTTCCTGTCCATAAGATGAAGACAGCACATGACTTGGTTCTAGAAAGGGTCTTTTAAGAATCAGTTACTAAAAAGCTTTACCAGTTGCTCAGCACAATGTCAATCTGTGCACAAAATGTACAAGTATATTACTGTTATTTTGATATATTGCACTGGAATGAATTGTGTATTTTATACATACACAGAGTCATAAAATACTATTATAAATTGTGTGTAAAGACAAAAGTAGATGCTTTAAAATATTTATTTCATTGCCATTATAGATACATATCATATTTATGCTTTACAGAAGCCAGAAAGAATGGATCTAATCTTTTGGTACTAGAGGATTACATGTTTCAAACAGTCCTAAATCTTGCATGCCTGCAACATCAGATTCAGCAAACCGGTCTTGATAAGGCATATGTGTTTATTTATTTGTATTGCACAGACCAAGACCAAGAACAGTCTTCCTTTCAAGGGACATTCCCAAGATATCTGGTGTGTACCCAAGCAATAATTGTGATACATAATTTTTTTGCAAACAGATGGTAAAGGTAAAATTTCTTTATACCTGATTTCTTAGATACCACCTGGGGTTCTAATTAAAATTTGCTCTTGGTATATATAATGACATCAGGTAATGTTATCCTTATCTCATTATATAATAATTACATCTGTGGCTTTTGGTTTTGTTTTTAATTGGCTTCCACAGTTCTCTACAAATGACATGGGCAACCAATACAATTCATATTTTTTTTTTTATGATAGCCAAAAGTTTAAAAGACAAGAAAAATTTCCAAAGGTAATTAGGACATCAAGAATAAAATTTCAGTGATTTGTGGTAAACTAGATTTTATTTCATATATACCATTAATTTATTTTTTATCTTTGTAAGTTCCTAACACAAGGCTACTGTGGAGGGAATCTCATCAACATTTTGTAAAGGCAGAAACACGTGATGAGGGGTGGCTCTCTCCACTGACGAAGTTCCATCATGGCGGTTTGTGTAGCTTCATTCATTCTCTATCAGAGCTTCGCTCCATACTCACCGAGGAACTCTGGATGGCCAAGGTGTATAGAGCTTGCTGATAGGTGATATCAGAGGAGGAACCACAAGAGTCTACAGTGGAACTGGTTGCAGAGTTGCTGAAGTGGGGAGTGGGGTGGTGATGGCGTGTCCACGACCTGACTAATTTGAGGCAGAATTCTGGAAGCTGACATTCCTACACTAGCAGGGATAAGAGCATGACCAGAATCAAGAAAGAAAACTGAACAGGCAACAAAATGCACATCACATTAGTGAATAAGAGTCAGAGGACTGTAAGCAGGCCATCCATGTGCATGCACAGGGGAGAAAACTGTTGAAATCTTCATTAAATTTTACCACTAGAGCAGCTGTGCATGAAAGTGTGTGTGTGTGTGTGTTTGTGTGTGCAGCAGAGGGGCGAGGGAGAAGGAGGGTTCTCTCCCTCCATCAGGTGCCTTAGAGGCAATTCTTAGCAGCTAATAATTAATTAGGTGTGCATGGCTTTGGATTAAGTATTGGTAACATGGAGAAGCCCTATTACCAATGCAGAGTGCCCCAGTATCCAATTTTATTTCACTCTGATCTTCTGGGTCTCCAGGTCAAATGGCAAGACACCTATGGAAAACCAGGTTAAGAGGATACCCAAAGTAGTTTCCAGGGTACCATGATTACATAGGGTATTGATACCAGAGTCAGAAGGATCTTCCTAGATGCTTCTATAGTGTCTGTGGTTGAAAAAAGCATTTTAAGCCAAGAGACTTGGTTTTACCACTAAATATTGGCTGTGCAACACCAAGCCTCAATATCTCCATCTGTAAAACTAGGATAAGAACACAATTCAAGAGTTGCTATGAAGAACAGATGAAATAGTATCTATAAAAACACTTTCAAAACAGCAAGGTGCTACATAAAGAGTTATAATTATGTAGCCCAGTGAAATGCTCAACAAAATAGGGGCCTATGTTCAGTTTCAAAATATTAGGTGTTGGGAGTTAAAAGGAGAACCAGGAAGCATAAAAAGCACAAAAGTAGAGAAGTGTGCATGGTAGACACTGTCCTAAGTCCTTTCACATACTGTCATTGATCTATCTTCACGCAAACCCTACATGGTAGGTACAATCACACCGGTTTCTACAGACAAACACACAACAGTCACGAACTTCCCCAAGCTCACAGAGCTGTTCTGTGAAAGAATCAGCATCTTACCTCGTCTGATTCCAAAGTGCTTGTGTTTCCCAAATACTACATTGACTCTTCAGGACTTCTTTCTGCAGCTTTAATTCTTTCTACTACTTTGGTCTCTACCCCTCCCCTAGTCTCTCCAAAACTAATCTACCTCTCATAAAAGTCTAGCTGAATTCCCACCTTTATCATTAAATCTTCGCCCAATTCCCTGAATCACACCGTTAGTATCTTTTCAATTTTTTTTAAATTTTTTTCTCTTTTTTTTTTTTTCAGAGACAGGAGTCTTGCTGTGTTGTCCAGGCTGGTCTCTAACTCCTGGGCTCAAGCAATCCTCTCACCTCAGCCTCTCCCAAGTAGCGGTCAGTACCTTTTCTGACTGCATCTATACCAATATCCCAGTTAGCATCCACTTCATTCTCAGCTGGCTAAGCTAGAACCCAATGACACTCTTGCATAAAAGCCCCCCATCATCAACACCATCAATATCCATTTCGTCCAGCACCTGTAGAAAAGACGAGTTTGGTGAAAGAAAGAAGTAGGTAGACAAAGGAAGTTGCAGGGATACCATGATGTCTAACCTCATCTCATCCCTTGGACTGGGTTTGTGCAGGAGAAATACTTAGTCACTTACTTCAGATTTAAATAAAATGCAAAGTCATTTTATAAGAAAAAATCTGGAGAGGCCAGATGAAATCTGAGTTACAGCAATTTTATATTCAAAATTAAAATTCAGTAAGCATATGTTGAGTACATGAGGCTCTGTGCCAGGGGATTTTTCTTGAGTTTAACATAATAATTATTGTAGATAATAACTATCCTGTTTTCTAACTAATTTGCTAATTCAATTTTACCTCCCATGCTTGAGACATGTCACTACCCTGTTTAAGAACCTTCAGTGGTTCCCCACTACCTGCAGGACCAATTCTACATGCCTAGGCTGGCATTAAAACTTCTGGTCAGGACCCCAAATTGTATGTTCTTGCTTCAGTATCTAATATTTCCTCAAGAGAATATCCCAGTCTTTCTGGCCCTAAAATCATGCTTTCCACACTTCTGCTTCTAAGCCATTCTCTCTCTCTCCCCCTGTCCTCCACTTTGCTGCCCATACAAGCACAGAGCCTAAGTGGGGTCTTCCTATTCTCATTTCCCCTATATAAGCCTAACATATCCTGTCTTCCCTCCTCAAGTGCCAGGAATCACTGTGGAGCTTACAGGGACTCTGCCAGCAGTAAAGAAAGACCTACTTAGGAGCAGCGGAGAGCCGAGAGCCGCACGAATCATAAAACCACTGCTCCACTCTCTAGATCCATGTAAACTCATCTGCCTTCAGTCCTAAAGAACATAAGGGGCCCACATGCTACAATCTCATCCACCAAGATCATCCAGTCAGAACTTCTAAGAGATTAACACTCAGCACACATTTCTGATCATTGGTCAAGTGAGACACCTCTCTGAGCCCTTGAAACAGATTATCTTGCAGTGACCCTCACAATACCTTAGGAGGTTGAGGCTAAGTTTATCCTCAAGTACGTCGGGTAACTGAGGCTCCAAGAGGTTAAGTAACTTGTCCAAGTTCACAGAGCTAGAGTGCCATGAGGGAGTCTGACAGAGCAAGCATACTCCTTCACATCCCTTAAGGCTACTGAAAGTGACCCCTTCCCTAGTCATTGCAGACCATTCCACCAGGGCTCTAAGAAAGTCTCCTAGAAGCTTGCATGGCTCCATCTCTTCATCCCCCTGCCAAAACTCACAGATTCAGAAAAATAAGAAAGCTTATTTATTTTCAGGGAAGGTTGAAGCAGGTAGCTTGATGCTAAAACTCCTGGAAGAATGCTGACCAACAGTTCATGCTAATTGGAGTACAGCTCTTTCCCCTACATTATGTCCTCCCAGGACAGTAAGGGCCATAGGGATGACTCTTAGCAAGATGCTTTGGGGCTTTAACGACACCTGCCAGTTTTGACATGACATGAAATGGCCTGGCCTGCATCTTCCCCATCTGCAGAGCTCGCTATCACCTATAAACACAACAGTGACATTATCTCACATGGTCCTCACAAGTACATTGTGAGACAGAAGAGCACAATGGTGTAATGATTTTCAATGTCCCAAATTTACAGGTAAAGAAACAGAGGTTCTAATGACAAAGCATCCTTGAACTCATGGTAAAAAGAAAGGGTACGGACAATGTTCTATTTCTTGATCGAATTAGTAGTCATATGATGTTAATTTTGCCATAATTCATTGAGCTGTATATTTTGTTTTGCACATTTTTTTCATGTTATGGACACTCCAAATAAAAAAAGTTAAAGATAGGTATGGAAGGACATGAAGGTATTAGCTGGGTCTACTCTCATTAGAGAGACACCTTCCCTTAACATTTCATCCAAATTAGCTTTTTATATTCAATGGATGTTTGAATATACACTATGTGCAAAGTACGGTGCTAAGGTACTGGAAATAATGGTTTTAAATCAAAAGACAAATATTTAATAGCATGAAATTATTTAATTTCACAAGAAATTTCCTTATGAAAAAAATAGCACCCTACACCCCTTCCTTATCTTACAACACACATACACGCATACTATTCTTTGTCATAACTATATAATATTCTGTTTTATAGACAGATGCATAGTAGTTTAACAGTCTAAACTCTTTAAACAGTTAAAACAATTCATGACTGAGTTTGATGCTAGTCTTTGGTTTTATATTACATACTGCAAAAAATATCTATGTACATGCAGCTTTGCCCATATGTGCCTGTGTACTGGTGAGACAAATTATGTAACATACCTTTAAAATATTACTCCTTGACCATGCATTTTTAAACTTTGATAGTTATTGCCAGCTTGCCCTCCAAAACTTTGTACCAATCCTTGGTGAGAACATTAATTTCCTCATATCTTGCCAATATGATGACCATCAAACTCTGGTATTTGCCAATTCAACCTGAAAAAACTTCTCCTTGGTGTTGTAATTTTCATTTCTTTAATTATGAGTGATGCTGAGCATTTTTAAGATGCTCATAAGCCAATTTTATTTCTTTTTTATAGATCAGTCTGCTCATGTTTTTGCTTGTTCGTGTTTATTCTTCTTTTGGCTGAAAGGTCTCCTTTTGATTTGTAATAGCTCTTCATCTATTGAGGAAATCAGCTTTTCATTTGCCATTTTTTATGCTTTTTCCTGGGCAGAAATGTTCCATGCCTATGTAGCCAGATTTGACAGTATTTTCTCTTACATCTCTTTGATTTTTTGTCTTGTTTAGAAGGGCCTTCCTTATTCTAAGATTACTTAAAGAAATGTCTTCTTTAATGCATCATTCTTTTTTTTTTTTTTGGTTTACAGATTTTACTATTTAAGTAACATCAAATTTGAGAAAGACATTATACAAATGGAATGCTTTTAAGGTACGTATTTCAGTAAATACACATAGTGGCCAAAACAAAGATAATTTCAAAGTATGATTTAAAAAATGTGTATTGCTTTCATTTTTCCTCAGGTTAGAATGTCTAATTCTGAGAGTTACATACATGGCACATAATCTCTCAAGGTTTGCATTAATGTATCCCAATAAAAGAGCATTGTCACAGGCCTACATTAAGATTTGGTGTAGAATTCCAGAGAAGTCTGCAATTTACTTTATGTTGTCATTTTAGTATTCCCTGTGTTCATAATATCAATTTTTTTAACTTGCCTTAGATTTTTAGAGTCAGCGATGAATTTTAACTTATAAACCACATTCCTTTACTTATTTACAAATAAGGCAACTACAGTTATTCTTAGATGGCCAGTTGAAATACACATAAATAATAAGTCATGATGTATCATCACATCCCAAAATACATGTGATGGATCTTTTTCTTTCATTGTTGAGCGTATACAATGCTATGTGGAATCACTGTAATCTCATTTTGAGTAAGGGTTTTTTTTTTGGTGAGGTAAGATACGTAATACTCCCCAGAGAGTATTACTAACCTTTTGTGAGGTATATAAACGTAACCTGAAACTTTAAATTTATCTCCATTTTTAGAACCATTTTCTTAGTTCAATTATATTGAGTAGGTTTTTTTATTTTAATTTCAGGAAATTATGAGAGTACAAACATTTTGGTTACATTATATATCTTTGCATCTTTGCCTCTCCCTAGCAAGCATTAGAGGTATGCCCCTCCCCTCCACAATGCTCACCACATACCTCAGTTGTGAGTCTACCCCCCAACCGCCTAATCCCTGAGGAACACCACCACCATGTGAGCACTGCAATGTTAATCAGTCAGTGCCAATTTTATGGCGAGTACATGTGGAGCCCATTCTTCCGGTCTTGCGTCACCTCACTTTGGATAATGGGCGCAAGCTCAATCCAGGAAAATATAAGAGGTGCTAGATCACTGTCATTTCTTATAATTGAGTAATATTACATTGTATACATATACCAAATTTTAATAATCCACTCATAAATTGACGGGCACTTGGGTTGTTTCCACATCTTTGCAATAGTGAATTGTGCCGCCATAAACATTCGGGTGCAGATGTCTTTATCACAGAATGTCTTGTGCTCTTTTGGGTACATGCAATATTCTTAAAGAGACTTGCCTCGTGAGCTTTTGCTCTCTCTGGGCAACAGACGTTGGCAACAATATTCGAGTAGAGTTCATTCACGTAGAGTTTAATACCTAAATGTTTCTTGATTTAGGTAATCTCTTAATATGAGATTCTATGAAGATAATCAAAAGACATAATTGAATAAGACTAAAACTACCATGTAATATGACAAATAGACTTTAATAGACAATTAACTAAAGTATTGTTATATTCAATAGACTATAAATATTCTTTGGTGGGCTTCAACTAAATACCCCTATTCCTCATACTAAAGGAACAATGGAAACACTTAGCCAGATATAATCTCAGCTCTCATCCAATTCCTCTTCTTTGTGCCTTTTCTAAGTTCTTTTAATTTAACGCTGTGACTCCCATGTGCTCTAGGCTGGAATATTTCTCCATGTGTCAGGGCTCTTTTTTACTTGGTGGGGAGCGTATTCTCAGTTTCCACCTACACAAAGGGCTCAAAGTTCACTCAATGCATGGAGGCTTTACCTGCAGTATTCTCAAGGAAGCTTGCTTTTTTCAGAAGGGTCTACAACATTTGTGCTTCTGATAATGTATTAGCCCAAGATTTTTTCATTTGCTGTAGGTCCTTCATGCCTTTGCTCAGTGCTGTGGCTGACATGGGGAAGAAAAAGAGAATGAGATCTAACACTTATAATATTGTTGTTAGGCCCTCTACACTCCTACTTCTTTTCAGCTCCTTACAAACTACTTCCTTACCTTACTATACTACTTAAATTACTTGTAGAAAAGAAAACAGGGCCTCTGAGAGCAGGAGTCATTTACCCTATGTGGCACAGCCAGACAGAGGTACAGGCAGACTTAGTTAAATCTAAGTCAAACTGCAAAGGCTGGGCTTTTATGCATCAGACAATATATCCATGTGAGAAATTAGAAGGTACAATGGAATCTCAATAGAGGGACTGAAGAACTTCCTTTGAAGAGGTCCACGGAGGAGACACTTGGAAGAGGTCTCAATAATACAAGGTGCCCCCTAGGTTTGGCACAACAATAGTCTTTTACAGAAAATATCCTACGTCCACTAATTGGAACAAACAGGACACCAGCGGGCTTCCCTTTCCCTTTCTGGCTTGTTCTCTGATGGTTGCAGGTGGCAGTGTGGCTGGCTGACTTTTTGTCTAGACAAAACCTACTCCCCACAGCTCATATAATTCCTCAGATGCTGCCAGGCCACCTTGCCTCCCCACTTCCCTCCTCCTCTCTATTCTGTATTCCCCACGCTGCTCCCGTCCTGTGGAAACGAACACTTCAAAGCCATATGGAGTCATTCTTTCTGGGCGCCCGTGTCCTTTTTCTCTTCTTCTTTTTCTGGAAAATTAATATTAATAGCTTGTTTTTTTGCTGTTGCTTTCTTTTCCAACCTCAAGGGACCAGAACCTTTTCTTGGTCTTTGTGCCAGACGGAGCACTTGTTTGAAGGCGTGGTGAGGCATGCTGGGAAGATGATGTCTCCGATGTAATCCCGGGCCACGCAGTGCAAGCACGTGATGCTGCTCCACTGCCAGTTCAGTCAAGCCGGATATTCTTTGTAACGTTGTCCTTTTGGAGAAGGAGGGAGAATGCTATGCAAACAATCTAGTAAAAACCCAGTGAAATCATCCCTAATTAATAAGCACTGGTTTGGGAGCCAGGCTCTGTGCTAAGCATTTTGCATGCCTTATTTCATATAATTATCACAATTCTGCCAGGTTAATGTTGGTTTCCCCATTTTATAGATATGAAAACCAAGGCTCAAAGAGAGCCAGTTATTTGCCTAATGTCACATGGCTTGTAAGTTTGAGGATAGAAATTTAAATCTCCTTCTAACTAACTCCCAAGCCCATTATTCCAAACCTTCATCATCAACTATTTCCTGTCCTATAGCCTCTGTTCAGGCTGCATTCCCAGAAAACAGGGACAGGAAGAAAGGCTTCTTTTGTGCTCAGGCGGCGAGGCCCCGTGTCAGAGTATGAGACCTGGCACGGTGGGAAGTGGCCTTTGTGGGTCTGTGTTCGCCTTGCTTACACCACTCCAGTCGGCCTTGGCACCATCTCTCAGTGTTATGGAAGCTCTGGCGCAGGAGGGCTGGAGGCCAGTGTCCCATGGCCAGATCTGTGCTTGCTGGCCCTCAGAGAAGGCCCCAGCTCCTGCCCTCTGCTCTCCTGCTGTGGGCCAGAGTGCAGCTGAGTCCAGAACAGCCAGAGGAGGTGTGCCAGGCCGACTGGTGACTCCCACGATGGCAGCGGCCATGTTGGAGCTTCACATTCATGGAGATAATAGATGGGGAAGTGAAAAGACACCACCCTTGATATATTTTTTTTTTAAATTTTAATGTATATCCTGAATAATAAAAGGCTAAAGTGGTCAAAATATCTAGGAACTTTGTCACATGTGATATGATTTTGGTGGGCTTTCTCAGGCCCGCCATGAACAACTCCTTCCTACATTCTTTTAGCTCTGATCACAGCAGTTTCCTTTCGGCTCCTCAAATACATGGATTCCCCTGGCTGAGGGCTTTCCAGCCTGTGTCATTCACCTAGCTCATTCCCACTTACCTTGTGGGCCCCCGTGTCCCTGTCGTGTCAAATTAGGTGAGTTCGCCAGACTGCACAGCCTCTGGGGCACTAATGTACACAGGATGCTCAAGCAGGGAACAGCATATTTTCCTGTAAAGGGCCAGACAGTTGTTTTCAACTCCATGGGCCCTATAGTTGTCACATCTACTCAATTCTGTGAAGGGTGAACACAGCCATAGGCAACGCATAACCCAAAGGGTGTAGCTGTGTTCCAACAAACCTTTATGTACAAACAAGGTTGTGGGCCAGACTTGCCCTGTGGGTTTGCTGAACTTTTTGACAGGGCATCATTGAAATAAGGAAAGCAGAAGCAGAGGCAGTTAGCTTGGGTTTCCACAGTAAACTCACAAAACTGGCACCATGCAGATTACTGGTACATCACACCCTTGAGTGTGAACAGAAGCAAATATTTCTTGCTGTGCTGAGCTCATCTCTGGTGTGTATTCTTTTTAAGAGAAGCATATGCTGGTTATGGGCAGTCAGCTAAGATTCTGAATCCCAATAACCCATGGGGTGAAATAGGAACCAATTATTTCTTTCAATATCTATATTTTGAATGCTTTATAACACATCTCTCAAGATGCTTTCTAGATAGGGAAATTGCAAAAGAAAACTTGAATGAGAGCAAGAACTACAGGAAAGTAGAAAACACTTTGCCAGAAATATTCAGATTACCAATTCTGCTTCAGTCAGGGGAAGTAAATTCATGGGTCAAACTATTTTGGCACACAATTTTTACTAATTCAAAGTAAGTTTCCTGGAAGTTTGGCTACATGCAGGTCACAAGCTCTGGCCACCTGCCCTCTGTTTGTACCACCTACCTCCCTCAGCTGCTGTGTGTCCCATCCAAACCAGCCATATTACAGACTTGACCACTATCAGTGTTTTTGTTTTGGATTAAAATGACTTCCCACCAGCTCCCAGAGTCTGCAGAGCCTGGCAAGAGACAGACAGAGGAAGTTATCTTTATTTATTCATTAACCATTTATTGGCTACCCACGGTGATCTAGGGGGACGTGTGTGAATGGAAACACAGATTCTCCCTTCAAGGAGCTCCCTGACCAGGAGAGTTGGTAGGTAACACTTACACATGGAACACAATTCAAAAGAATAAAAATGGCATGCAGCACTGGAGAATGCACACAAATATGAGCTCCACAGCCACCTGTACCATGTGACCTCAGCCACACACATCCTTGTGGTCAGCTTGCTGCTGGAGCATTAGGCTGTCTGGGGCAGGCTGAGGTTAGGTTGGGGCATTACAAGGCATTACAAGGAGAGAGTAATTGTGCTGCTGGAGAGCATGAGTGACCAGGGCAAAATAAGGAGGTATTGATACTTTTCATGAATTCAAGGTCCCCCAGTCTCTTCTACGAATTTCCATTATGTCAGCTGGGTAGTTGAGAATTTGTAATTCCTTACCACCCCATGGGTTATGGATGGAGGGTGGCATGACCATGAGCAGAATGCATGTCTTTAATTCTTACTCATTGTCCCCCACCCTCACTTTAGGGTGACCTCCAACTACCCCCAAAATATCTCATCCAGTTATTGCTGGGAGTCCCCACAACCCATGGGGCCACAAGGTCATATAGACCCAACAGGAGCAACAAAAAATAAAAGATGAACATTATTAGGATATGTGGGATGCTTTGAAAGTCTTCTATAAGCTTCCTAGCTATGGCATAGGAAGAAATTGTGCACCCAGAGCCCAGAGGTTAGAACTGGGTCATCACTCTAACAAAGATGAAAGGCAGGTAGCTGGGAGGTCTGGACTCCTCTGACCAAGGGATCTGTCACTCTGAACAGTCTGCTGAGATCCCCAAAAAAAGCATATCTTGAAGTTGTGCCTGCCTACTTCAACATCTATTGATGGGAGCAACATCGTGCTCCCATACGTATACTTCAAAGAGCTTGTTTGCTGTTTCTTTAGTAAAATGGAGTGAATCTTTTTCTAATTAGTTTCTTCTGTGCCAGGCATGGTGTCTCACGTCTGTAATCCTAGCACTCTGGGAGGCTGAGGCCGGAGTATCGTTCAAGGTCAGGAATTCAGGACAAGCCTAAGCAATAGTGAGATCCCGTCTCTACTAAAAATAGAAAGAAATTAGCTGGACAACTAAATATATATATATATATATGTGTATATATATATATATATATGTAAAAAATTAGCCAGGCATGGTGGTGCATGCCTGTAGTCCCAGCTACTCCAAAGGCTGAGGCAGAAGGATTGCTTGAGCTCAGGAGTCTGAGGTTGCTGTGAGATAGCCTGATACCACAGCACTCTAGCCCAGGCAACAGAGCAAGACTCTGTCTCAAAAAAAAAAAAAAAAAAAAAAACTAAGCAAGTATTTTTTTAATCTGTTTGAAAGCATACCAAATTGCTAGCCTGCATGGGGGTACCCATACATATGACTCCCTCTGATACACTCATTGCATCTTATACTTCTCTTTCATAACACTTTTCACATTTGCAATGAATTAATGATTGACCTAATTATTTCTTGTGTCTATCTCCTGATTGTATACTGCATGAGGACTGGGGTTGTGTGTGTCCAATCATATCAAGCTCTGTCAACATTCGCATGTTGAATGAACAAAGAAAGGGATATGACTAACTCTGCAGGGCTTACCCCATTGCACAGAGTGGGAATGCCTATATTGGGTTGATTACGATTGCCTTTAACACCAAGCCTATCACAATCAGATAGATGCTCCCTACAGAACACCCCCTCCCTGAATGTGTGATGAAAACATCCCCATTAATCACTGACGTAGGACAACAGGGTGAGAAGAAAAAAACAATACGGTGGATGGGAGGGGAGGCATTTGCCCACTAGCAAGTCAGATTATTAATAGTCTGCAGAAAATAAGAAACCTATTTAACATTCTATGGCAAATGGGAAATCCAACACTATAACAAATAACTTCCTGCTGGATGTTTCAAGTAATCCAGGCTCTAATTCTACTGCTCATGAAAAACTGTGTGAGTCCTATAGACAGAGAGCCAAAGCTGAGTTACAGTTTGCAAGGCCAACATATTTCTGAGATCGCTCCAGGAGACCTAATGGGAAAATTCAAATGAGGCCACCTGCTTTATTAAATGTCGAAAGAAGCTTTCCCCTCCTCCTCTCCAAGTGCAATTTATTCTCCTAACCTTACAGCATTGGAAATGGGATTTTTCAACGGATTTTTCTTTCAAAGGTCATCGCCTTTAACAAGCCACCAAGCTTTCCGTTGAAAATGGATTTAGATAATTTGGGGTTTGGTGTATCAGGCTTTTTCTTTTTTCTTTTCAATTTTCTTTTTCTGTTCAGGAAGAGACCCATTCTGGTGTAGTCATGCCCCACTGAACAGAGCCAAACCTGGATATAATTATTTCCTCTGAAATGAAAGCAGCCTAATATGGAAGAAACTATTGAAATTGAAATCTCAGAAAACCACCAACCCAAGGCAAGAGTATTTTTATCAATGATGCATTCTCCCAAAAGGCAAGTTATTAAAGTTTCTCATATATACACATATATGTGTGTGCATGTGCATACACACACAAATGTTCACACATATATACATGTGTGTATATAAATATAAATTTTATATATATATAGTTTTCAGAAAGAAGATATGCTGTCATTAGCAAAGAGAACAGAATCATTAACTTATAATTAGAACAGAAAAGTGAAGTCATTAAAAAAACCTGTCCTATATTTAATTAAGAAAAATTAGCATTTGGATGCAAGTCTACCAGTTGATGATGAGGTGAGGAGGAGAAAGTTTCAGGAAAACTGGGGTGATTCTGTATGCACACTTTCTTGACACCCAAATAGTCACAAAAAGACCTTCCACCTGGAAACACCACGTGATGAGTGGAAATTCTTGCTCTTGTCATGTTTCTCTTCTTGTTAAAGAGTCACTGAAAGGACATCCAGCCATAAACCTTGGCTTTAAGAGGTTGCTGGTTTCTAGGATTGTGCACAGTGATGTCATGTGGGCATGGAATTGTCCCGTTTCTTTCCTTTTGGTGTTGCTTCCAGAGACTAAGATAGGACTTCAGATGTTTAGAGTCTGTGAAGCCCAGGTGGAAAAGCCGACTCGACTTTGGTCCTTGCTAGGCAGATTCTCAAGGAATAACAGATTATTCCTTCTACCAGCTCTGCTTGGTTATTGGTTGTTTCTGTTTTATTGGTTTGGGTTTTTTTATTTGTTTTATTTTAGCTTTAAATTGGCTTTTTCATAAAATCCACTGGGATGGTGGACTCTAAAATTTGCATCTTATGTTCTGTGCTCTAAAATATGCACTTCTCAGTCTTGGCCTGAAAAATGTCAGATTTCTTGGTCCTCACAAGAAGAATACTTGCTGCCATCCTTCACGGTAAGACTTCATTTCCCTGTATTGTTCCTCCCACTCTTTTCATTGCCCAGAACATCATTTCCCACCTTTCCAACCTGGCTTTCCCCTAGGCATCTTCTCAGAGAATCAGTTTCAACCTCTCCCACCCTCTCTACCCCTTGGGCTGGAGTACCTGGCCCTCCTACGTGCTCCCACAAGACTTTGTACTTTCATATTTCACTGGACTCCCATCGATGGCGTCTAATTGATGTGATCATGAGTCTGCCTCCCCTACCATCTCTAAGCTCTTGGCAGGTAGCTTTTTCTAGCCTTTATATCTATACTATGCAACATAAAGTGGGGAAATTTTAAATAATTATTAATTAAATTAGTTGTTAAATTCTGTTTCCTATTTTGTATCTGAAACAGGGGGCTAGCTTATGCTGCTATGACAAGCAACCCCTGCATCTCAATGAAGCACAAAAAAATTATCTTAAAACAAAAAATTGCATTTCTCATTGATACTACATACTGATCATGTGTCCTTCAGGGCCTCTGTTCCACGTAGGCCTCACTCAGCCTCAGGATTATGGAGCAGGCATTGTATGAAATACTGCTGGGTTGCCATAGCAGAGGGAAAGATCTGGAGATACTTACACTGTCAAGTAAATATTCTGACCCAGAAATGACACACAACCCTTCCATTCACAGCTCATTGGCAGGAAATAGTCATGCGGTCCCCACCTAACCACAAGTGTTCCATCCTAGAATTTACCAGACTTTCTTTTAATTGCCCATCATCTCCCACTAGACTAAATGTTCCATGAAGGTCCAATGCTAAACACATATTAGTTGCTCAAGAAATATCTTTGAAGGAATGAATCAATTAATAAGAATATATATATGAATAAAAGAAATCTCAACTGTTTCTGTATCATTGCAAGGGGGTTTCTGCAGTGCTCTGACTCCTGTACTGCCTTCTGAGAGAAGAGATCCATTTTATTTATTTATCCTTGGGTTTAGTCCAGAACCACCATCCAATTCATTTTCAAATATACTTCTCTCTGGCCAAAATTCTAACTCATTATTTTTGTTTTATTTCTACGTTGTGAAAGACCGCTTTGGTTAGTAGGAGACTCTTTCCAGAGCTCTCCATTCTGAAGTTTACAAACTCACTACACACACACAAACACAGACACACACACACAAACACACACGCACACATAGACACATATGCATCTGGAGAATTGATTTCCTATTTTTAGAAAGGAAGATTTGGCCACAGCTGCCTCCAGGGTTCCTGTTGGTTCGGACACTCTAATTTTATGATCTCATACCTTCGCTGCATTCCAATCTCTTCACCAGTGCTTTTTAAAAAAAAAAAAAAACTTAAAATAAATCCCTTAACCTCTGACCAGCTTAGCTGTCTCTAAGCAATTTTAAGAAGCATTAGACTTATCTGGAAGAAGGTTATATGTTAGGTCATTACCCCTTGGGGTAGGCAGAAAACTTTTCCTTGTTATCAGCAATATTGACTGAAATTCCACCATTCACTGATTCATTTTTTTGACAATCTTGTGCCAAATTCTATGTGAGGTAATTTCTGATAGGTAAATGATAGTGTTAATGAGGTAAATCTCTTTTCTTCTCCTCACACCCCACTTCCTGGCAATGTAATCATCTGAGTAAGACATGCCGTGATCTTCTCCTGCCTCTGCAGTGTGTTTACTCCTCCTCATTCTCCCTTGAGGAAGCATTCCATGACCCTTAGACGAAAGCGTCCATCCCTGCAAACCATCCCCACAGCACACTGCACTCCCCCAAGTATAACCCTCCTCACACCTTGTTATAAATACGTGTTGAATGTCTGTCTTCCCCAACAGAGAGTGTGCTTCCTTCGGAGAATGGTTGGGGACTGTCTTGTCTAATATCTATTTTCTGGTACCTGGTACCTTATTCAAGTGCTTTATTAACAGACGCACAATAAATATTTGTTGGATGCATGAAAGAGAACTTTTTGCTCTAATTAAGACTAAACTGGGAGTTGAATTACGCAATCAGTGCTGAATTATCCAATTCTCAGGCTAAGTATGTGCTTATAGAACTAGGGAAAGAAAAAAAAAGAAGAATATTTAAAAGCACTGTAAAAACTCCTTTGACAAACTTATACAGAACTTTGGAATGAAACAATCCCATAAGTAGCTACTTTAATGTTAAGATACATAAACATTTTATGTAATATAAAAAAAACAACTGAAATTTTAGTTCTAGCTAACTCCCAGAGTAAGAAGGCAGCCATGATCTAGCCCATTTCCCAACCATATTAATATATCCTTAGCCAGTCTTCCACTTGGATTCTAGCTACAATGTCCCAGCTAAACAATTTTCCCATGAAAAGCTAAATGTTTGAAGTGAAAAGAGAAACCGACAGTTGTGTGCCTGAGGAACATATGGAGAAAGGAAGGCACCGTAGCTGGACTTATCTTGGCTGAGCACAGAAGCTTCTGGAGTATTGCATAAGGCATTACTGAAAAAACATTCCAATAAATCTCATCTGCTATTTCATGTGTGCAAACCTCAGTGCATTTAGCAGTTCCCAACTTTCAAATGGGTTTAATTCCAAAAGTGCATTTCTTTGTCAGATTTTTTTAAGAATTCAAAGCCGTTTTCCCATAAAAACAATATTGTAAATGGTTGTAAGTTTTCCAGGCTAGCTTACCAAAACCCCCTTATACCATAATTTAGTTGAATTATATTTGCAATTACAAAAGTAGAAAACAATGCTGTAAAGGTGCCATTTTCTTTTAAATTCCATAAAACATATCTAAACACAGAGAATATAGCAAAATACATTTAGAAGTCATGATAATTTGTCAGGCCTCAAGGTCTGTTAATACATAAAACAATAAAAATTAATAAGAACTCAGTTTTATATTGCCTGCTAGTACTTGCTGCCTCTTAACATGCATTTTCCCCGTCTTCCTTTAGAAAGAGAAACTAGTGCTCAACTTGCAGCTGGATACAAGGTCAATCAGAATAAAGAGTAGTTCATTCCACAGCCCTTGCACAGCTAGGTATGGCCGTATGATTAATTCTGCCAGTGGGATGCAGGCAGCAATGATGTGGGTAACTTTCAGGTTATACCCTTAAAACTATAGCCCCTGCCCCTCAATTCACCAGAATACAGAAATGCTGGGAAATCACCCTAGATAGCACAATTGAAGGTTGAACCCTGGAAAATAATGCAACACAAGAGAAGTTTCTTAGACAATTTGGTAGAGAAAGGCCTCCCTGTAAGTTCTAAATCATCTACGTTGCAATTTTAGTCATAGAAAAATAAATTTTTAACCTCTTTGAGTTGCTTTTATTTTGGGTCTCTCTGTGACAGTAGCCAAATATATATCTTAACTAATATAAGCAAAAACCCAATGATCCAGGTAGAGAACCTGTGGAGATTTTGAAAGAAATGTCTCAGAATTTCCAGAATGATGCTAATTCAAAGAAAAATTTCTGTGCAAAACTCAAAATTTTTCTTTTCTTTGAAAAAATACTATGATTTGCCTCATTAATATTTGTCAAATAGTTTCATAGAGATATTTTCTGTGGACCATATTCTACAGTCTAAACAAAAATTTTAACAATTCCCTTCCTTCCTTCTTTCCTTCCTTCCTTCCTTCCTTCCTTCCTTCCTTCCTTCCTTCCTTCCTTCCTTCCTTCCTTTCTTCCTTCCTTCTTTCCTTATTGAATCCTAAGATGGGCATTGGGCTGAGAGGATAAAGTTCAATAAAGCACAAAGCTTTGTCCTCAAGGAAGTCAGAGATTCACAGAAGAAAAGAAAAAAGCAAACAAATAACAGCCCCATAATATGGTACATGCTATAATGAAGTTATTTCCAAAACTCTGGGGAAACACAGAAATGCAAATGTCTGTTGAAAATTACCACAAACATTGCCTCAAAAACTGAATAAAGGGGGTTTGGGGAATCATAGATAATGGGAACAGAGTTTCTTTGTGAGTTGATGAAAATGTTCTAGAATTGATTAGGGTAATGGATGCACAAATCTGTAACTATACTAAAAGACATTGAATTGTACAACTTAAAGGGATAAATTGAATGGTCTGTTAATTATATCTCAATAAAGCTGTTACAAAAAGAATACTGACGAAAGATTCAGAGTTTCATTGGAAAGAAACTTTAGTTAGTCTGACTTTTGCCAAGAGGATGGAATGCATGCACATGTATGAATTTGTACATAGTTGATCACATCAAAATAATTCTCAGAGGTTTTGATTTCAGATCCAAATTTGCTTGATGATAAGAGCCAGAGGCTCAGGTACCTCCCATGGAGATTATGATTCAGAAATGAATCAAGGAAAAATTATGTATGTTTTTTACTTATAAAATATTTATTTATATAAATATGTATGCTATACTTATTTATATAGATATTGCTATAAATACACTATACATGTTTATATAAATGTTTCTGTTACTAATATATTTATGTTTGTTCATGTTCAGCATATTTAATACAAGATCTAGGATAGAGCACATTAAGGGCATCCTTCTTTGTATCTGCAACCTCCTTTGCCACGGACTATCAGTGGGCATTGTATGACCAAAATTTGGAAAGCATTTGTTTACTTGGACTGATTCCCGTACTTTTGACATTTGTTGTAAGGACAAAGTTGCCTTAGCTAAACCCCTGGCCCAGGGAAGGATGAGAGACATGTGGACCTCAGCTGTGCCCAATCCAGAATGGAAGTGTCCCCACCCCCAAGGCAACCAGGGATTCATGAGCCAGCCCAGCTGAGAATGGAGACCAGAGACCCTATCAGCCAAGCTCCATCTAAACCAGTGGACCCCACCCAACTTACAGAAGACATATGAGCTAAATAAATGCCATTGGGATGTATTTTTTATATAAGAAAATTATGGGCATAATTAACGGATACAAGTCCAAGAGGGTTTATGATCAAGCAAGTTGGGGACACACTTTTCTGGTCTATATTCCCACTCCTGTTTTCCCCTGTCAATTTAAATACCAGCAACTAATTCTGACAACGCCAGTGTAACTTTTTCTCCTCTGCTAAGCATGCCGTTTAGGGTGCTACATGTACCCCCTGCTCCAAACTCTGAGATTGGATGAACAGAGAGAAATCAAAGTCTTCCTATTGGTGGACAGAGAAACTTTAAGCAGCATTCTCTCATTACCGCAGCTGCCATCCGTGGCCTTTTGCTGCTAGTCAACAACCACATCTCAAAGCCACTGCTTTTATGTGCCATGGAGCAAAATCATTACCATTGATCCTAGGAGACAATAGAGGCCTTTGCCTGCAGAGACAAACTCATTTTTCTCTCTCCCTAAGACCCTTGCTTCGTTTTCAAGTTCATGTGACTTACTCACTCAAAATTGAACATGTGTTCAATGAGAAGTAGAGGGAGGTGTTTATTGTGACATTTGAGTTTCCTTTATGCATGGCTTTTATCCGTGCCCCTGATCCAAGATGGTCTCTGTAAGGACTGAGGTGAGATTGAATAGCTTGTGCTGTTTGTCAGGGTCTCACATGACCAGTGGAAGTGAGGACTTGTCTTTCACAGTAATCACAAAATTGCAGTTATTTAATTTGATTTTTATAATTGTTTTATTAGACTACTCTGTCTATATTCTCAATATTATATCCCTAATGTTTACCACATGGTCAAACACATGCTCAGTAGATACTTATTGTGTGCCTGAAGACAAATCAAAGTCTTTATAAAGAGAATATATAGTATAGATTTAAAATCATATACTCTCTAAATGGCCCTAAAAATTCAATGAATGACAACTTCCAAAGCCATATACATATCAAAAGAAACAGTGTAATCAACACCTAAGTGCACATATAGGAATAACATTTATCGGGTGTCGGGCAGATGGGAGGGGGAGGAGGGGATGGGTATACACATACATAATGAATGCAATGCGCACCATCTGGGGGATGGACACGCTTGAAGCTCTGACTCTGTGGGGGAAAGGGGGAAAGGCAACGAATGTAACCTAAACATTTGTACCCCCATAATATGCTGAAATAAAAAAAAAGTAGGCAAAAGACATGAACAGAAGCTTCTCAAAAGAAGACATCCAAATGACCAATAAACATATGAAAAAATGCTCAATGTCACTAATTATCAGGGAAATGCAAATGAGATATCACCTTACTCCAGTCAGAATGGCTTTTATTAAAAAGTCCAAAAACAATACATGTTGGCATGGATGCAGAGTCCCACTGTTGGTGGGACTGCAAATTAGTACAACCTCTATGGAAAACAGTATGGAGATTTCTCAAATAACTAAAAGTAGGCCTACGATTCGATTCTGCAATCCCACTACTGGGTATTTACCCAAAGGAAAAGAAGACTTTTCATCAAACAGACAGCTGCACTGGAATGTTTATTGCAGCACAATTCACAATTGCAAAGTTGTGGAATTGACCAAAGTGCCCATCAATTCATGAGTGGATTAATAAAATGTGGTAAATGTATGCCATGGAATACTACTCAGCCATAAAAAAGATGAATTAATACCTTTTGCAACAATCTGGATGGAACTGGAGCCCATTCTTCTAAGTGAAACATCACAAGAATGGAAAAACAAATACCACATCAGTTACTTATTATTGAAACTAACTGATAAGCACACATGTGCACAGTAAAACTGAGTGGAAATCAACCAGAGGAGAGGGGGTAGAGGGGAGGGGAAAAAACCTACTTAATGGGCATATCTGTAGCCTGGACTCAAGCATTACCAAAGTGATCTACGTAACTTAAAACCTCCTTAATATTTTGAAATAAAAAAAAAAGGAGAAAATTTAAATAGGCATTCTGTATTTGTCTGGCTCATCTCCCCAGATCTGGAGACCTGGGTTGGAATCTCATCCCATCACTTTCAAGCTGTCTGACCTTGCGCAGATTATATAACCTCTGAGCCTCAGCTACTGCATGACGGCCAGGAGCCAGGTGCACACGGCCTTGGTGAATGCATCAGACTGACACTGCAGCGCCGGGTCAGCTCCTCTGAGATCCTCTTGACCTTCTATCATGGTCACAGCAGGTTTGCCCTGCTCCCAACACCATGTCCTTACAAAACTGTTGCCAAAGGCAAGAAAGAAAGGAGGTTTCATCCCAGCAGATCTTCCTTCACGTCTCATTATCTAGACTTGAGCAAAAGGAGGCTGGGAAAATCATTTTCGGCTTCAGTGGTGGCAGATATTCTCTGCCTGCAAACAAACAAACTAACTAACAACCAAAACAACAACAACAACAACAAAAAGGCAAGAGGAAGAGTTTTGGTGAAGAGTAAGCACCTCGTGCGCATTCTGTGCAGGCATTGTTCTAAGGGCACGTATTACACACGTCAATTCATTGAACCCTCACAACCATCCCACAGGGTAGGCACCATTGTCCCATTTTACAGATGAAGAAAGGGAAGCCAGAGAAGTTAAGCAACCTGTTCAGGCTCACAGAAAAGCAAGTGGCAGAACAGGGCTGAATCCGGGCACCCAGCACCAACACCTGCAAAGCTGGCCACTAAGCCCTTCTGCCTCTCTGGAGACTGCCAGCAGGGTGGCCCCACCCCTTGTGCTCATCTCTACCTTCTCTGTGCCAGCACAAGGCCTGGCACTGAGTCGGTCCTTAACTAAGTGTCAGATAAACCCCTTGTGAGGACAAAGGGCCTGCTTTGCAGTAGCGATTATTGTGACTTGCACTTCCTTCCCACCCCCTCCGCTCTGTGTGCATGGTGACATTGCTGTTTACCTGCGCAAACACCTAACCCCATGGGCGGGGCACGGGGCACTGGCTGTGCCTGTGGAATGAGTCTTGTGGCCCGCACCTTGTCCCTACGTGACTAGCTCCCATCAGTTGCTGGAATGCAAATTGCGGCCGAGGCCATGCAACAATCACCACAATTAGGAAGCAAACCGGCAACCCGGAAAATGCCAAATGTGATTCTATTAACAGTTTTTAAACTTTTTAATCTCATTCCTAAAAATTATTGTTGTATTATTTTATTTCTTATTTATTATATTTATTAATTTAGAGTTTTAGTTGTTATTATTTGTGTGGATTAAATTTATCCATGTTTACTGGGTTAGAATTAAAATTAGTAAATTTATAAAATACTTTAACTCATTTTTAAACCAATTACATATATTTATTAAATGTAACTTCATTTTTGAAAATGGAAAAAATGTTAGTGAAAAAGTGACATTGTTTCTTGTTTATGAAAATATTTTTAATGTCTAGCTTAAAAGAACCACTAACTTCCCAAGGTTCACGTGTCTAGTATGTGGCAAAGCTCGTATTTACAGCTAGAGTCTCATGTCTGCTCCTCATTCGATCTGGCGAGATGTATTGGTTGAAGTATATGAAGAAAATCCAGTCTTACCACAAACATGTAGTTGGAAAAGGAAGAAGTATTCTAATAGCCTTTTCCAGATAATTGTGTATATTCTTTTTTGATATTACACTCAAAATTGACAAATGGTTTCAGATTCCGGGTTGTAGCTAACCTGGAGTCTGAAACCACATCACTGGATTGTTTTCTACTCTGTTACATAAAATCCCATGTTCTCTCTTGAATGGATCTTTCCCCATGCATGGTTTTGTAACATCATGCACTGGTCATTTGGGAAACATTGGTTTACCCAGTCATGCAGAGCTTCCAACAGTTAGCACATATCTCGTAAAATATCAAAAGATCCTAGCTGCTAACATTACCACCTATCTCATCAAAAGAGCATTTACTTACTGGGACGCTGCCAAGCTCATGGTCATCAATATTGATTTTCCCAAATTCTGATTTTCACTTGAAAGATCAAATTTTTATTGTTGATAACAAATGCTATCATTTTGCCCCCTTGGAGTGACAAGCTCATTTCATTTACTTTCAGGAAAATGTCTACCAAATATTTAAGTCTCAATAGTTTGTCAGTTGTGCTTTCAAGCGAAATGGTTATGCATAAAAAAAAGTGGCTCGTTCAGCTTAAAATGTTGTGTGTTTCTCTTCAAGACAACTGTCCTACTTGACTATGCAACAGAAGTGCTTCGTTCATACCTTCCATTTTATCACGCAGGATGTTAAAAAGTTGTGTATGCAAGATTTGAGATGGAATTCAATTAATCTATACAGCTTCATCAAGGACATTCTTTAGTGTAACTGCCATACATATTTTTTTAAACCATGAGTGAGTGGTGACATTGTGAAAAATCCGGTGATGACTGCAACAGTTTGTTGCCACCTTCCTTGATCCCTGCCACAGCTCCAGCAGGCTTCCTCTCTATTGCTTTTGCACCCTCAGGGCACACAGTACTTAGGTGCCAGGCATGCTTCTAAGCTCTCTGCATGCGTTACCTCCTGCAACCAGCCTCCACAAGTGGAGCTGCATGTGTGGCACTGTTTCTGGGGAGACAGCTGCCTAGCGAGGTACTACATTTCCCAGCCTGCTTTGCTTCCAGTGTCAGCCACCTGACTGGTCCTCGCCCATGAAACGCAGACAGAAAGGATGTCAGAGCTCTTCTCAATCAGGTGTGCCTTCTTGGCACTCTCTTCCCTCTCCACCACAGGATGCAGAGGATTTTGAGACCCGAGGAGAAGGTGGAGCCACAAGGTGAAAGGCATCTAGTCTCCTGAATTACCTCACGGAAGGAAGTCTCTGGCCAACCACGACCACCCACACTGGACAGTGACAGAAGACATAAATAGAATTCTACGGGGCAAGCCCTGGAATTTGAGAGTTTGCTGGTCATACAGCCAAAGTTTAAAGGATCATATTAGCTGCTAGGTGCAGAATTAACTAGAAGGGAGCAACGGTGAGTGTGCATCACCCAGTGAGGAGGTGCCCTGGATGTCAACAGTGGCTGAGAGATGGGAAGAAGTAGAGAGAGTCTGGACATCCACCGGCATTGGCACGAGAGGGGCATAAAGGAGGAGAAGTAGAGGAACATGGTCAAATTCATCGCTTTCCCAACCAAGTGGGTTCTGATGCCGCTACGAGCCCAAAGAGTGCCAAAGGAGAGCCAGTACACCAATGTCCAGCCAGACAGCCTGGCCTCTGTTTTCTGTCGAATTTCTGTTACTTAAGGACTTAAAGAAAAGAAAACAGCTACAATCACATTCAACAAAATACACTATTTATTTAATAGCATCTAATACCCAGTCTATGTTTATTTTTCCCCAATTGTCTTAAAAATGTCATTGAATAATTAGTTTGTTGTAATCAGGATCCAAATAAAGGATTCTGCATTTTTGAAAGTATCTCTTAATTCGCTTTTAATCTCTAATGATTCTCTTCACCTGACATCTGCCTGCCATTCATTTCTTGAAGAAACTGGGTCATTTTTTTAATAGAATTTTTCACATTATGGTTCTGGCTGATTGACTAATGTTGATTATAATTTCCCCTCTCCCACATAGATCCTGGAAACTTAGTTTTAGAAGCTTGATTAAATTCTAGATATTGCTGGCAAGATTACCTGTCCTGGAATGTTACGTATGTACTTTCTAACTGTGTCAGAGGATGCATCATACCTGGGTGTCCCCGCTTTGGTGATGTTACAATTGTTCAGTGGGTCAAGGAAGTGTCCACCTGATCCATCAAGTGTAAGTCACCACATCAATCTATCCCTTGATAGTGTTAGCAGACATTAATTACCGTTGCTGAGATCGAGTGTTTTATTTGGTATTACTGAAGGTCATTTTTTTTTCAATTTTATCATTCCTCCTGTTCTAGTTAGCTCTGTTTCTTCTATTCTCCTAAAAATAACTTTCCTTCATCAACTATTTGCTTCTCCTGAAATATGGTCTTTAGAGGGAAGGCAAGATAAATATTGTATTCTTTCTCTTTATTTATCAATTTTCAACATAATGAACTGGTACCCTAGTAACCTCCAAAAGGAATAGTAGTGTCATAAACTCATAGCTTTTATGTGTTTGCTGTATTTCAATCCATTGCAGCCATTATTCTTTCTGATGCTAAAATCATCTCATCCTTGGACAGTGAAAAGACCTTTTGAGTTGGCACCTCTCTCCTCGTAGAAGTCTTTACTCACCTCTTACCATAAGGTGTGACTAGAGATCTCAGCCTCATCTTGTCCATTTCCTGCCCAGACCTGGACTCAGACAATCAGACATTACTCCAAGAAGCTCTGGTGCCTCTTAGTGGGGAATGGTATTTAGACTCTCACACCCTCCCAACATCTAAGCAAAATCATGATGAACATAAAAATTAAGAAAAATCCACATCAGCAGGGGAAACCAGAAAGAGGATCCACAATGCCAGGAACAAGAGGAATCCCTGCACCTAAACATACAGAGAGGGTCCTCCCAGCCATGAGTCATCACAGGGGGGGAAAACATGTCCCTGGGGAAGGAGGCAAAGGAACCCCAGGAGACCCCCCTCAGCCAAGAAGAGCAGGAGGAAGCCACACTTATTCACACTCACACGTATGCTGTGGGGAAGCACATCGGTGGCCACAATGTACCCCCAACGCATTCCCAGGCCGGGCCCTTTTCACACAGCCTCAAGAGACAGCCTGGCCTAATAAGCTCACTTGTAGACAATAAAACAGGGGCTCCGGAAGTAAAAGGACCTGCCCAAGGTCACACAGCTGGCCACACAGAGGGCTGGGCTCTGACTCCCACACCTGTGCCATTCTGTCTCCATCAACACCCAGCCTCACCTCCTCTTCCCTGGGCTCCACTTATCCTCAGCCTGTCCTTCACCTGTGGCAGGAGAGGTTGGGTCCCGTCCTGCCAGCTCTCCAACTGCACCTATCTCAGTGATATTGGACTTCCCTGGAGGATATTGACAGCCACTTGCCTAGCTGACAAATACGTATTTGAAGAGCCATCCAAGGTTCTGTCCCTGTGATGATTAATTTTATCTGTCAACTTGACTGAGCTAAGGGATGCCCATAGAGCTGGGAAGTCATTATTTCTGAGTGTGTCTGTGAGGGTCTCTGGAAGAGATTAGCATATGAAGCAAAGGACTGAGTAACGTGGGTGGGTGTCATCCAATCCTTTGAGTACCCAGATAGAAAAACAGGCAGAGGAAGCGTAAATTTACTCTCCCTGTTTGAACTGGGACTCCCATCTTCTCCTGCCCCCAGACATGAGTGCTCCCAGTTCTTAAGCCTTCAGACTTTGACTGAATTGCACCATCAGCTTTCTTGGTTCTCCAGCTTGCAGATAGCAGATGGTGGGACTTGTTGGTCTCCACAGTCTCATGAGCCAATTCCCATAAAAATTCTCCTCTTATCTATCTATCCATCTCTCCTGTTAGTTCTGTTTCTCTGGAGGACCCTGCCTAACACAATCCCTTTGTGTCTCTTCCAGGACTTGGAGTACTAGACGGTGTTCCCTAAATGACTAGCAAATGAAAGACTGAATCAGTGAGCTCATGAGTGAAATGAATGAATAGAGGAATGGAGAAAAAATTGCGGGAACAGCAGCCAAAATGGTTGAGACTCCAAAGTCTTCCAGCCTCTTCCAGTAGGCAGGGAGCCAATCCACTCTCCTGAAGCCACAGTAGACATCTCTGAATCCACAGTGGCAATGTAAGAAGTCATTTCAGGGACTGTGGGCTGACAAGAACAGCAGTGTCATGCAGCAGTGATGTCATCTCACATGGTCCATCAGGGGCCTGCAAACAAGAGGGACTAATCAGGAGATAATTGCTGTTGCTAGGAGCCCGCTGCGGGCACTGATTGTCCTCAGACCCAGCTCTGTACCTTGTCAGTCTCTGCGGGCAGACCTGTGGCTGGTGAGTAAGAGACAGAGCGATATGAATGAATCCAGCTCCACACTGATGTCACTGGCGGGCACGGAGGGAAGGCATCTTCCCTTCCAATACAGGGGCCTCGGAATGTGCCCAGAGGAGTCTGTGATTCACAGGGATGGCAAATTGCGGAAGGGCAGAAAAGGGTATTAGTGAATGATTGGATTTAGTCTGATTAAAGGAGGTGAAAAAGAAAAAGAACTTTACTGAGCTACTATGATGTGTGAAGCTCTGTGAGTCAAGGTTTATGATCCCTGGTTTACAGATGAGAAAACAGAGGCTTAGCAAGGCGAGGAACTTGGTCAAAGGCACCTGGCATGTAGGGATTTGACTATAGCTCAGTCTGATGTCTGCGGCCATGTCTCCTTAATCTTTCAAGCCATCCCTTTGATCGTGCTACCTCCCGAGCGGGCCCTGCTGGAACCCTGAAAGGGCTTGCTGAGAGGAGGCTGCCCACTGCCTGGTGTCCACTCGCCCCGCCGACTGGGCCCACGTAACACCCGGCACTGCTCACACTGACTTGAGCTAGCTAAGGTTTTGGAAACAATTGTCCCCAGTGATGCCTTTCTTTAACAGTGCTGACAAAAGCAATGGCTATTCTCTGCATTAGCAGTAACCATTTAGAAGTACAATGAAAAAGAAAACAATGAGAATGAAATCATTTACTTCAAAGACAAATTATAAAACACCTAACCACAGAGATAACACAGTGGATACAGCACCTATGTGAATAAAGCTACACCATCTTATGGATAATAAGCCAAGAGAAACTTTACATTCCTGGATAGGAAGATGAAAAACCACAAAAATGTTAAGTCTTGCCAAATTAACACGTACATTAAATTCAATGTCAGGATCTCAATATTTTTTGAAAAGGAAAAAATTATTTTAAAGTTCTTATGGAAGAACAAATGTCAAAAATTGCAGTGTATTCTTGAAGAAGGAAATATATATAAACTTACTATAAAGCTACCATAACAAAAACAATGTAGCTTACCACAGAAACAAAAAACAGCACGACAGACTGATACAAGATAGGGTATTTAAACATATACCCAAGTTTTCATGGAAATTTAATATTTAAAATAGTGGCATTTTATTTCAGTGAGAAATAAGTGGTATTGTATATCTGAAAGAAAACAAAAACTGCCACATTAATCACACCAAATTTTTAAAAGGATTCAACGTGAATTAAGAATCAAGGCTAGGCACAGTGGCTCATGCCAGTAATCCCAGCACTTTGGAAGGCCAAGGCAGGAGAATGGCTTGAGGCCAGGAGTTTGGGACCAACCTGGGCAACATAGCAAGACCCCATTTCCACAGAAAATGAAAAAACAGATTTACAATGCTCAAACAGGGCGGTATATCCATTTCTGATGTGAAGAAAGATAGTCGCTCTCATACAGTAATGTGGGGAGTGTTAATCACTCCAGTCATTTCACAAGGAATTCTGGAAATATTTATTATAGATTCACAAACGCCTTTTGGTCCAGAAATCTCACTCCTGAAAATCTATCCCCCAGGTTTAAAAGTATGAGTATAAAGATGGATATTTCAGCACTGAATGTGGAGACAGAAAAGGAGGAAGCCACCTGGATGTTCCTGGGCAGGATCTGGTTAAACAAACCAAGGTACTCCCTCCAGTGGGTAGCGTGCACTGTCACAGAGCATGTGATTTGTCCCTGCGCTGACCTAGAGATATGGCCACGAACCTCAAGTAAGAATAGCAAGTTGCAGGGAAATGTAGGCGGCCCCATCTCACGTTTTGTCAAACAAAGCAAACAAACCCCCAATAGGTTTGACTGTATGTAAGAGCACAAAGAAATACTCACGAAGTGAAACCCTGAGCCACATGGGGACGCCACGGCCGATTACGATGAATTGCCCACGTAGCTTCCCACCCTGGGGTGCGTGGGGCTAGTGTCTGTGAGCTGGCCGTGGGCGCCTCCTCCCAACTCTGCTTTCAGTGACCTCACGTTGGTTCTTTGAAATTGGCCACAGTGGTATCTACACTGTGGAAATTGGCAAATACCACCAAGCAGCGTCCCTCCCCGGGGAAGCCAGGCCTAAGCCGTTGCAGCATGTCACAGTCACAAACGCTTCTAAGTTGGACGTTCCAAGTCCAAGCACAGAAATAGTACATTTCATTTTGGGTTTATTAACAAATTCCGTTGGCTAAGGCGAATTCTTTGTTTCAACCTGACTATGTGGCATTTTAAAAAATAATAACTCAGTAAACACGTTTATACCACGTTTTGGTATTTTTATACCAAAAATTTGAAGACACCTCAGAAGCCCTCTTGCCTCTAAAGAGAAGAAAAGACAAATCACCTATTATCCCACCAAGCAGAGACAGCCGTGATTACGGCTTTGCTGCGCAGTAAATACCAAAATCTATACCGTGTGCCCTTCCAGACTTCCTCATTTAGATCATTGGTTCTCAGGTGGGGACAATTTTGACCCCCAGGGACATTTGACAATGTCTGGATGCATTTTGGGTTGTCATGACTGGCACTTAGTGGGTAGAGCCCAGGGACACTGCTAACATCCTGCAGTGCACAGGACAGACCCCCACGACTCAGAGTCATCCAATCCGAAACGTCAGTAGTGCTGGGGTTGAGAACCCTGACTTAGACCTGTTAGTTGGATGGGCTGTATGTGCTCTTGTAAAACACAAAAATAGAATGAAAAGCAGATACTATTTTGCAGTCTTTTTCCCTGCTCAGCGATAAACATCTGTCCATCTCTGCTGTTATTAAAGCCTGCGTGTTAGCCCTTCCTTCATACGCCTCACCATGATTTAAACAACCTTTTTCTTATGTTCAGATATTTGGGCTTTTTCCAGGTTTTTCTTTTGCTGTCATAAGCAGCATCGTGAGGAGTCTCCTTATGCGTAAATATGTATGCATTTTGTTAATTTTATACCCCCAGGGACATGTACTGTGCGCAGAGTAAGGTGGGCACTCAGTAGGTGCACCTCAAGGCTGAGCTTCCCATTTTCTTCACTCCTCTGCTGCTGCTGTACTTGCGGCCAATTCCCCGCATGTGCTTTTGGCCAAGAGGCCTTATTTCACCTCAGGTTCTGGAGTGAAGACCAGATGAATAGGAATATGCATGTGCCAGGGCTAAGGCTGCACTGCTGAGCAGGCACGAACATTGGCACAGAAGCCCGTGTTAGCCAGCGTGCTGCGCCAAGGGACTCAGATACCACTTACAATCTCCATGCTCTAGAGAGCTTGCAGGCCTGGGTCTGCAGGCAGGGACCAGGCCAGAGGGGACCTGGGTTATATCAGACAATGTGGGGTTGCAGGAGGAAACCTTGGCCAGATTTTCCGAATCATGAACATTCATGCTGTGCACCTTACACGCTCATTAGAACAAAAAAGGAGTGCTTTGATACAGGTTTTGAGACAAATATTGGTGCTTGTCATGGTATTGGGTACAAAATATGTACCAAACAAATGCTTAGGGAAAGACTGAGGTTGTGTATCTTGCATCCATTTCTTCTGGAATTACGGCCTGGGACACCCTTTGATCTTTCACTGTCTCCTGGATGAATCCTCTAATTTTCTTGTTTTTTCTATTTCTGTTTCTGTGAGGTTTTTTTTTCTTTTTTGCTGTACTCTGTGGAAGATTTCCTCAACCTGTATTATAATACTTTGATTGAATTTTTAATTGCTTTTATCATATTCTTAATGTCTAAGAATATGGAAATTCTTCCCATTTCCTTTTTCTCACTGAAGGTAAATACGCTAGTTTTTGTTTTGCTTTGTTTTTGTAGATAACATATAGTTGGGTTTTGTTTTTCTAATCTGTTCTCACAGTCTTTGTTTTTTAATAAGTATATTTAAATCACTCACATTTAAAGTGATTACTGATATAGTTGGATTAATGTCTATCATATTCGTAACTCTTTTCTGTTTGTTGCCCTTCTTTGTTTTCTTTGCCATTCTTTTTGTCTTCCCTGGTTTTAATTGAGCATTTTACATGATTTCCTTTTTTTTTCTTGTCTTAGTATATCAATTATATTCTTTAAAAAATTTTTGTGATTGCTCTAGAGTTTGTAATATACATATACAACTAATCCAAGTCCACTTTCAAATAACACTATGCTGTTCATGAGCAGCACAGGTATCTTGTGACAGAGAATTCCCAGTCCTCCCTCACGACCCTTACCACATTGCTCTTATGCATTTCACTTATCCATAAGCTATAATCACAAAATATTAATGCAAATTATTATTTTGAACAGTTATCTGTTAGATCAATTAAGAATAAGAAAAATGATTTTATTTTATCTTTCTTTATTTCTTCTCTAATGCTCTTCCTTTAGTTTTGTAGATCTGAGTCTCTGACGTGTCATTTTCCTTCTTTTCTGATGAACTTCTTTTAACATTTCTTGCAAAGTAGGTTTACTGGTAACAAATTCGCTCAATTTCTGTTTGAGAAAGTCCATTTCTACTTCACTTTTCAAGAATAATTTTGCTGGTTACAGGATTCTAAATTGATTTTTTTTTCATTCAATGCTTTAAATATTTCATTCTACTCCCTTTTTGCTTGCATGGCTTCCGAAGAGAAGTCCAATGCAATTCTTATCCTTGTTTCACTGTTACGGCAAACAAGACCGGGAAACAAACCGAGAGCCACACGAGAGTACTGCAAAACAGGCTTTTATTACCCCACCAGGCTCAGAGTGGTCTTGCCTCCAAATTCTGAGCAAAATGGGGTCAAAGCATGGTGGCTTTTATATGTTTTGTTAGGAGGAAGCTGGTGGTTACAGAAGCAAATGGTTACAAAGTCTGCATGTCCCGACCCGCCGGTACACGAGAGATGGAGACAAGACAGTACTCTGATCAAGTCTTGTTTATTGAGCATGAGGTTACAGCTTTTACAGACAAGTGAGAGGGGACTGCCCAGTCACAATGCAAATTAGGTGAAAAAAGGACTGACCAATCAGGAAGCATTTGAGGAGTTACAGGCTTGCAGTTCTCAATTAGGTCCAGTATGTAAACGAGGCATCCAAAAGCATCCAATCAGAGGATAGCAAATGCAAAGCCACGTCATTGGCTGTAAAGCGAAACATCATTCCTGGTAAACAGAAACTTAACTTCAGCTATGAGGGGGAGGGTAAGGCTCAGGCAAATATGGCCGAGCCTCATGTCTCCGGACATCTGCACAAGATTGAGGTCTTATGCAGACTTTGCGGTAACAAATGTTACTCTATAGTTGCTTAGTCATGCTATTTTGCAGTTATGCTGTTATTAGGAAGGGAGTGGAAGAATTCTCCCTGACATTCCCCGCCTTGATGCTCCTAAACGTGCTTTGGCTGTCGTCACTGCATTAGAAGGCATCACTTAAATTGTTTACTGGACAGTATACTTGGAGGGCCATGATGCGGGCTGTGGCCCTTCGGGTGACTGTAGTTTCTATAAACTTACTGATCAGGCTGAGAACGCAGGGCCCTCTAGTAACAAGGAGTATGGTCATGAGGGGACCAGTGAGAGGGAGTAACCAGGAAGACCATTGTCCCAAGTTGAACCCTAACCCCCGGTTTTGGCTTTCTTGTCTTCTTTGTTGGACTCTTTCGCTTAGTTCTTTTATCTTTTCTGTTACTGTCCCTGATTGGTTGACATGATAACAATACTCCTCCCCGAGGAATACACAGGTTCCCCCTTTTTCAGTGGTCAGGAGATGTAGAGCTCTCCGGTTTTGAAGGGTCACTGCTGCTAAGGTGTTTAGTCGGCTCTGGAGGGTAGCCATCGAGTCTGCTATTTGTTTTATATCATCTGCCAGTTCCAGGGATAGTTTTTGGTAAATGTGTAGTGAGGTCCCTAATCCCCCAAATCTAGCTCCCATGCCCACCAAAATACCTGCTCTGGAGAGGAGTGGGATGAGCAGAGGGACTGTGTGTTTTTTCTGGACATTTAGGGCAGAGGTTAAGGCCGATTTGATTGGGGAAGTATTGTAGATTAAAACAGCTGGGATCAGGAATATTTGGGTAGAGACACCGGTCCAACCATCTGGAAGACAGAGATATGAAGTTTTACCACATAGGAAGAACATGCGTTCTCTGGGACAGGGAATATTGGAGCTGTAGGTGCGATTTTTATCGCACAGATTGCCTGGGAGAGTCCCTACAGGCTTGCATCCCCTTGAGCTGAGGAGGCAAGTGACATTAAATGATCTGGCCGGACGTATGCCAGATGTCACTGGTCCAGCCAGGAGAGTTTTGTTGGGTTCTGGCGCAGGGGCTCTCTAACCTGTGGGTATTGGAATCCCCAGGTATAGGGGTATACCTATCGAGGGGTAAGCAAATCCAACATTGGGTCTGATTAGGTAATGCCTTAAGTGTGCTATTAACAATCCGGGCTATCTCTTGGTGGGACTTGGCAGAGTTTTGGAAGGTGGGGAAATTGGCTTTTGGGGTGCCCGCCCCTTGATTTACATCCTGTTTTATTGGGAGCCCTGATCCATAGGCCCAACAAGCCATGAGTTATGCTATTTTGGAGTAATGCACAAGATTGGGATCTAGTCAAAGGTCACTCTATAGCTGCTTAGTCATGCTATTTTGCAGTTATGCTACTATTAGGAAGGGAGTGGAAAAATTCTCCCTTACTCTATCTGGAGGGTGCAGAGGAAGATCCAGTAGTATAATCAAGACTCAAATTACATAGGATTTTGTAATAGACCAGATGTCAACCATTTGAATAACATTTAGCAGTAAACAGACATAAGTGCTACATTTTTTAATGAACAATTTGGATCAGGATTGGAATCAAATGAGCTTCTAAATTTCACACAATGGAAGCTTCCAGATTTTCAGCCTGCATTATTAGATTTAGAATTATTTTGTTTGGAGATGAGGGGATGGACTCGTGGACTGGTGATTTGCAGGCATTTCTTCCAGATTTTAAGATTATTGGGATTTAGCACTATAGTGCTCAACAGAAAGCAGCTGGCAGCGGCTTTTAGGAACTGCTACTCCCTGTTAATGCAAGTTTTCTTCTCCTTTCCTCACAATTTATCCAGGACAATATAAATGTTACAAATTATCAGCATGGGATTACTGCGAGTAGGCGGGGACAGGATATTAGTGAATACTTTGTAGCAGCTTTTTGGATCTGAATGTGCCCAACCTCCTGCCGCTGTTTTTTAGGGTTGTAGCTTATTTCACTGCGTTGGTGATATCTTCAAGTTCCCTGCCAAACCCTTTGTAATGTAAACATTTCAACAAGTGGGTGTCTTTGGGAGGAGCCCTCAGTCTTTCATGGCAACAAACTTCAGCACTCCCTCATGGTTGCCGCCCCATCCTGATGGAAAAGAAAACAAACAAGCCTGGCCCAGCCTCAGCCTCGCTCTCCGCACACCTGCAAGAGCTGCCTGGCACTTCGCTGGGGCGAGCAGTAATTGTGCCGATTTGGGCTTTGATGATCTAACCAGGGGTCCAAACCGGCCGCTGACAGCAGTTTTGATGGGCTGGCACAAAGTGTCTTTTTTTCTTATTATATTTGGATTAGAGTGACTTTGGGTGAGCCACGTTCTTTTGTGCACCGTAGGTCTCACTACCCGCTATTTGACTCCTGCATTTCCATTACCTGCCTGGCCCCGGTAGAGTTAACCTTGCCACCCCAGAATAAACCACACGAGGAAATGCGTAGACATTGAGGCTGAGCTCATTTAGGTTAAGTAGGGAAAAGTACAGAATGAAACATACTCTTTCAACATCCTAGAATAAACGTAGCCATTAACATTTTCAGTCATTGCTTCCAGAGTTGCGGTCAAGCCAGTACTGGAAGTACCCTCAAAACTGTCGTCGTTACACCTGTCGTTATGGAACTGTGATTTTGGGTTGACTTGGCACTCGAGGAGTTTCCCGGGACTACCCTAAGAACTTAGTTCCTCTCAATTGTTACTAGTAGAATGTCCGATTGTAGAAAGAATAGCGTTTTCTGTATGTACATAAAATACCACAGAAAAGCGAGGAAACCTCCACTTTCTGCCTCAGTCTTTATTGTCTAGCATTGCAAGTTGCTCATTAATTTTCTTTCCATATTTCCTATTCAGGCTTCCCTGACATTTTTTTTTTCTTATATTCCTAAGTACCTACTCTGAGCACTTTTATATTCATACATGCACTCAACCAATCTTTGCTGAGTCGCTACTGTGGACTAAGCACTTGCCAAGGTACCAATCCTTACCTAACTGGTAGAAGTTAACTTTGGGTGAGGACCTCTGAAAAATGAGGACTGTTGTTGTAAGTCCGTGATTTAGGGCAAACTTAGGTCATTTGTGAGGATAGAGCTTTTCTTGAAGAGATATATCACAAATCCCTATGATGTATATGAATTTTAGTTATTCTAATTAGAGGAGATGTGATCTGCTTTATACCAGCCGTGTCTTAGATGCCCAAGGAGACTTAAGCATGGTAATTAAGAATGTTTTTTTTTGTTTGTTTTAAAATTATTATACATTCGCAGGAAGTTCTAAAGATAGTCCAGAGAGTTCCTTCACACAAGTCACTCAGTTTCTCCCAGTGGTCACACTCATGTAACTGTAGTACGATATCAAACCTGGGAGCTGACGTTGGTGCAATGCGTGTGCACAGTTCTGTGCCGTTTTATCTGGGGTGCAGACTCACGCACCTACCACTGTGATCAAGACACAGAGCTGTTATTCCGTCACCGCAGAGATGGTCCTCTTGCTACCTGCCCTCCCCCACACCATCCCCAAACTCTGGCAATCACTAATCTGTTTTCCATTTGTATAGACTTACCATTTTGAGACAGTGACATAAATGGAATCACGTAGTATGTGACCTTTTGAGACTGGCTTTTTGCACGCAGCATAATGCCCTTAAGATCCTTCCAAGTCTTTGTGTGTATCAACAATTCATTCTTTTCATTGCTGAGTCCTATTCCACAGTATGGATGTAGCAGTTTGTTGGCTGTTTCATACAAAGTTGCTATGAATAACCCTGCACAGGTTTGTGTGGATGTACATTTTATATTTCTCTGGGATAAATGCAGTTGCTGGGCTATATGGCAAGGTCATGTTTATTCTTTTGTAAGAAACTTCTCAGCTGTTTTACAGAGTGGTTTGTACCATTTAACATTCTTGGCATGCTATTTTTTATTTTAAATAAATATAGCAATTCCTTAGGTAATTGATTCTTCATCAAGGCTTTGCAAATGGAAAAAGCCAATTTGTGAATACATTTGTAATCACTCTGTCTCATCACATTATGGTCCTTTTGCAAGACATTATAATTGATGGTGAAACGCAGGATGCTAGTACATGGTTTACAATAGACCAGCAAACACAGTAGCTATGTTGGACAGATAGGGACAGGAGCAGACACATCAGTCAACAGGCCTTCAACTGTTGACCTCACTTTATCAATGTGGACACTTTTTGTTCTGGCATTTTAGATAATCAAGCATCACTTTGTTGTCAAAGGGCTTTCATCTTCCAAGATGCTGAAACAATTTTTTAGCATTATCTTTTTGCCTTGGCCACATTCCTAGGATTTAGGAGACAAATTCTATTCAGCTCCAATTTTTTGAAGGAGAACATACATGCAAGGTTGTAAGGTCACGGCAGTGAATCTCAGAGACAGTAGTCAAAACCAGAGTGATGGGAGGAAAAAGAGCTCTGGCTTCAGGGCCAGCTCTAACACTTTTTAGCTGTTCGACTGGCCCGTGTTACTTAATACCTCTTAGCTTCAGCTTCTTTTTTTTGTAAAATGAGAACACTATTGTCTACCTCATAAGATCCACGAGAGTATTAAGTGCAATTGTGCATGTAAATCAGTGGGCATATTGTATCAACAAACACAGCTACCATTTATTGGTGGCTTCTTACATACACTGTGCTCAGCTCTTTGCAGGATTAAAAACCATGACTCTGTTCCCTTCCTTCTTTCTAATTTCTCTTTATTTTCTTACTCTTTTGATCTTCTCAGATCTAGAAATATGATTGTGCATTTATAACTTCATTCTTTCATTCAACAAACATTTATTGAGCAGCTATTGTGTGCCAGGCATGGTTCTACGTTCTGAGGGCACAGCCCTGAACAAGGTCTGTATTCTCATGAAGGTTATGTTCTAGCGGAAGGAGACTAACGAGAAGTGAGTAAGCAAATACATATACTAGAGAATTTCAGACAGTGCTCAGAAAAGGAAGAGGAACAGGGCAGCGTGGGATGACAGGGATGGCTGGGGAGACGATGAGTTAGGGATACTTAGAAACGGTGGTCAAGGAAGCATCTTTTAAGGAGGCAACATTAGCAAAGAAACAGGGAGGAAGAGAGAGTGTGGCAACAGAAAGAGGTAGGATAATAGAGTTAGAGGCAGAGGGGATGCAAATGAGATGAACTTGATGTGATTTGAGGAGCAGAAAGCAGTCAGAGTTCCCAGTGTTTCGTAAATTAAAGGGAGGGTGCAGGAGAGGAAGACAGATTAGACTTGCTAGGACATGGCAAGAAGTTTGGACTTAATTCTAATTGTGATGGGAAGGTTTTGAATATTGGAACAATGTGATCTGATTGCTGTTTTATAAGGAGCATTTTCTCTGCTATTTGAAAAGTAGAGTGGAGGGGTTCAGGTGGGAAGGGAGCAAGCAAAGGAACAAGTCAGGAAGCTATTGGGGTAATCCAGGTGAGAGGTGACTGTTGGTTTGGCCGAGGCTTTTAGCAGTTGAGATGGAGAGAAGAGGATAGATTTGAGGTAAGTTTTAGAGAAGAGCTCTTAGGCCCTATTTAGATGGATAAAACAGGGGAGTGAAAGAAAAGGAGGAATCAAGGATGACTCCAGGCTTTTGGCTGAGCATTTGGTGGTTGGGAAAATCCAGGGCTCTCCCACTGCTCCACTATTTGTCTTAAAAGGGAGCAATTTCTCATGTTGTATGAGATGCACTCAGTCAGGGCTGTGTGTGCTATCAGCAATGAGAAACAAGACTGCAACACAGATGTGGTGGAACTAGAGAAGAGACCTGAATCACTTCCTGAGTGCTTCCGGGTTTGTTCTTTATGTGTACTGGTGTTGGATTACTCTGTAACATTTGCTTCATTTATCCTCCAACTATCTCATTTTCCTGCTCTCCTCCTGGCTCCGACTTCTGCTTCCTTTGCACCTCGGCAGAGCAGGAAGAGCCTCACAGGGCACAGCAGGCTCGTCTGACTTGGCATGGGCACTACAGGATGAGTCCTGCCCTTTAGGTGGCGTGTCCTTCTGCTTGGTGAATACAAAGTGCTCCCCTGGCTGCCTGCGCTGATCTTGAGCAGGGCTTGGGGGCTAGAGCAGAGCAGAAGAACACGTGCCTTCTTTGGTTTAGGGTCTTAGGGTGCAGCTCTGGTTGGTTCACGGTACTGAAACCCCAGCACTGCTGCTTTGGGCTGACTCCATGGGAAGCTGGTGTAGGCAATTTCTCATCTGCAGTGCTTTGGCAAGTACTTTCAGGAGGATCTCTTAACTCTCTGAGCTCCAATTTCCTCAGTAAGGTGGCATATAGTAATGATTATTGCTTCTCAGAGTTTTTATGAGAATGGATTTAATTTGAGAGGCAGTAGAGAGTCCAGGTAAGCTTGGCCTGGAGTCTGGAGTCAGGCCCCCCAATTCCTTTCCATCTGGAATTTTTGGCTGTGGGACAATGGAACAGGTTTCTTAACCTCTCTGTGCCCATTTCCTTATTCCACGTAAGAGGATACTAATGGGAAGCTGGTGTTTACTTTATATGGTTGTCATAAGAATTAGATGAAATAATTCAAGGAAAGTGCTTCGAACTATGACTAGCATTTGACTACAGCGATTAAAGATAGCTGTTGTTAAGAGGCACTTGATGAAGGTCTGTTATGAAAAAATGATGTCGATGAAAAGTGCCTTAATAGCATTAAAAAGTTACTGTTTTTAATTTTTTTTTTTTACCTCCTCCATTATCCTTGCCAATTCTGTCTTCCAGAAACAAGTACAACTTGAACCTGTGAATCTCTGGGATCCAAATGAGAAGATCACACACTCAGATGCCTGCAGGGGTGAGGCAGATCACAGGAATGAGCGAGGGCAGCAAGTGCCGTGAGGAACCGGAACCCACGGTCTGATCTGTCTGAACAGGTTGCTGTGGCTTAGCCACCGTCTCAGGGCTGGCAGTGCCACATGCAGATTCTCCCAGAGAAGCTGGAAATCCAGAATTTTTAGATAAAATTTCTGGATTTATTATAATGTTGGCACTTGAACCAAAGAATTTAAAAACACCTTGCTAGCTAAAGAATGTATCTTTCCGGAGGCGGACCTGACCTGTGAACCACCAGTTTAGAAACGCTGATCTAGGTTACTAAAGGTGAGTCTGTGAGATCTGCCAAAAATGAAATCCAGGAAAACCCAGTGTAAACGAAAGGATGATTCAAGTGCCTGAAGCCACAGTGGCAGACGGGCTCAGGAAGGTAATGCCTCAGAAGCTGCTCTGGGGCAGGAGAAAGACTGAACTCGGGAGCGAGGAGGATGCTGAAAAGATAAAGCATGTGACCTGAGGTGGCCTGGGCATACTTCACAACCTAATCTAGGGCTGGCCTCAATGCCAGGGATGTCTGCACTTTGAATATACAGATTCTTTTTACTTCCTGGGCAGTCAGGTTACACAGAGGCAGTATTGTTGAATTCCCACTGCTTCCTGGGGCCCGGATTGCACCTGCTGTGCATAGCTATGGCATCATCCATGGTTAGGCAACTGCTTGCTTTTGTCCTGAGGCCTTTATGGGCCTTACCTGATGCAGGCGTTTTGGAGGGAGTGTAAGCAGGAAGACATTGCCAGAATCAGATAATGTAAACCAGTGCACTAAAGCGAACTATGGAATGGGTGCACAGACAATATGGTAGCTCATTTTTCATTTTTAGTGACCTGGATTATCACACAGCTATTTGGTTATAGTTTTCATAACTCAACAATGCCGAATTAAGGCTTTATGATATTTATGTAATGGTCTTTCATTCACTGGCAGAGAAAAGCAAAGCACAAAATCAGGGGGAAAATGAAGCCTATATATTTAACACTAACATTCAAAATGAGAATCAAACATTTAACATAATTTAAATGTTACAGGACAATACCAGTTGATGGGGCAATTTTGCCCACACCAGGGGCCATTTAGCAACGTTTGGAGACATTTTTGGTTGTCACAACTGAGCATTTGCTGCTGGCATCTAGTGGCAGAGACTATAGATGTTCCAAGCATCATACAATGCACTGGATAGCTCCCACCACAAAGAATTATCAGGCCCAACATGTCAACAGTGATGAGGCTTAGTAAGCTTCAGTAGTTTGAAAAAAAAAATCCCTATGAGTATAACTTTAGAAATGAGATTAGGCGCATGAATTAAAGGCTGCCGTGCATGTGCACTGCATTAAAGGTGTGCACAGGTGTGATTATAGCAAATTGCTGTCCCTTCATGAACTCTTAGCTGCATTGATCAAACCAATTATATATGTAGGACGCAACCCACCTCCTCTTAAGGCAAGAAAACTATTTTCACTATGAAGGACATGCTTAGAGTGGCACATGGAAGTCCCCCAGAAGATGAATGTGCAGATATTATATAGAGCAATGATCATACAAACAGGTAGAACTTGAAGAGCGAAACCTAGGATCCTTCATCCTTCCAAGTGGACCAACCACTTGCGTCTTCTCCACCAGCTGCTCCCAGTAGGTAGTAAAATTTATCTCCTTTAACATCTCGCTTTATTGACAGATGCTTTAAATAGAAAGGAAGTTTAAAGGCAAGTAAATAGAGGCTGGGAGTGTGCTGTGGACAAGGTTATTTGCCAAGCGCAATGTTTACTAGGAGGTACCCCTGAACTGAAGATGCAGGCATTATTTCCAAAGTAGAAGCTCTACCCTGAAGTACAGACTGAGCTGTTGGTGATGGAGGATAACATCAAGTCGCTGGAAAATTTGGGGTATTGAGTTGAAATACTGAATTTCATGAAACGTCTAAAAGAAAGCAAGCAAGATAGAAGTGATAGATGTCTTTCTTTTTTCTGCAAGGAAAATTTTGGTTTTTGAAGTATTCTTAAAGAAGTAGGCATTTCAGTTTCCCTGCAAAGGGGCAGGGGTGGAGTCTGGCTTCTCACATGACCTACTAAGCTAGGTAGGCTGTTTTTCTTGTCTATAAACAATCTCATTATGAACCCATGGAAGTCATACCACCCAAAGAACCAAACAGAAACTAACACCCAAACTGGAATACTTATGGAGTCTTTTTTAAAAGTTTTAATTTTTGAGCTTAATTGATGTACACATCGTTTTTTTTTAAGTTGGCGATCCCCCTTCACAGTTCCTATTATTAAGCCTCTTTCTCCTTTGACATCAAGTATTAATAAAAATAGGAAGAGCCTGCATTTACTGAGTACTTACCAGATGTTGCTGTAAGCGCTTCACATATGTAGCTATTTAAGCCTCACTTGTAAAGTATATGTTATTATCCAGCTTCCAAACGAGGAAACTGAGGCCCAGGACGGGTAAATAATCGTTAAAACTAATTCAGCTAGTATATGAGGAGCTGAAATTTCAATCTAGGTGATCTGGTCCCAGAATCTGTCACTTAAACATTACCCAATACTACTTGTCTGGTATAGTCTGAGATCAGGATCTAGAATTCTTCTAAGTCGTAGGAGTCAGTTTTGCCAAGGGGAATACTGAGAAAATCGATTCCTTGTTTTTCCTGAGATTTCTTTGAATTATCCTGACTGTCCTGGAAAGAAAGGAGTACAAATGAGGCCTTTGATGGCTCACTTGGCAGAGTGGAGGATGGCAGGGGATGAGAGAAAAGGGTACAATAAGTCCTCACTTAACACAGTGGATAGGTTCTTAGAAACTTCGGCTTTAAGTGAAACCATGCATATCAAAACCGTTTTTCCCTCACTGGTATTATACTCAAACAACGTTATTTGAGGACCTGCTGTACGTCGTTTCTCTTAAAGTCACCGTTTACAAGAACTATTGATGGCATGAAGTGAAGAATTATTTTACTTAAAAGTTGAGTTGTCCAGTTTGGAAGCATTTTAAGGCAGTCTTCTCAGATCGGCAGGGTAGCTGTGAACAAGAAAACAGACTGCCTCAGTGTTAGAAGTGGCTTGAATTCTAGCTAAACCTACTAGCTGAGTGACACTGGGCAAGTTACTTAGCATCTCTGAGCCTCAGGGTCCTCATTTGTAAAGTGGATACTAACACATCTTTGAGTTGCTGTGAGGACTGAAGTACCTAACACAGCGCCTGGCATATAGAAAGTGCTCAGTAGATGTTAGTTCTTGTTTTTTGCGGGGAGCCTACCGGTGGAATTATAGAATGGGGTGGATTAGCAAATAAATCTCAGACAAACACTTTAAAATTATGAGATAAAATTCTGTTTCTGCCAATCTGAAATAAGGTGACCCTTGCAAAATGATTTGACATTTTGGAAACTCGAATTTATAAAGGAAACTTTTATTTATACATTATTTATTATGTATTATATAAGTCCGTGATTATAACAATATAGTTATCTTTATAATATATTAGGTAGCACATATCTCATTAGAAATCATTTTTTTTTGTTTCATGTGGTTAAAAAAACTCCACTTCTATACTACCTCTATTTTTAAAAATAAAACCAAGCAAAACAAAACCCAGGAAGAGGAAGCTAGAGCTCGGATAACTAATGAATTAATATTTTGATATAGAGCAAACAGCATTTACTGTTTTGGTGCCAAGAAGCAGAATCACACAAGGAAGATAATGATAGGTTTATATACCTGGATGAGGCTTTGAGGGATTATCTAACTTTTTTTGACACCAAGATAATTTCAGGTGGCTCAACATTTTGTAGATGAAGGAATGAGAAAGAAAAAGGCATAGTGTGGAAAATGAAGACTAAGGTGGTTGGTGTGTCACAGGAAACTTGGAAGCAGTCGTGATAGTTTTTATTTATTTATCACCCCCCCCCCCATTGTCTTCTCAAGAGATTACCTTCCCGTTTGGGATTTGGCCAGCGCCTCTCAACTCCTTTCTGTAGAATCCGATCCTGTTAAAATTAGGAAGGATCGCCCTCTAGAGGTCAAACTAAAGAGATTATAACTGCAAAATGGACGGGGTTTGTGCAGGTGAGATTCCCCCTTCGTGAGGATTTGGGAGCTAAAAGAAACTCCCAGTTTGAGAGGAGATGAATTTAAGTTTCTGACACCCTCCACTCCCCCCGCCCCCAGGACTTATGCGTATAATTCAGGGGATCAGTCAATGCAGTTTACTTCGGAGGCTTCCCTATCTCAATAATAAAGCAGCAAATCTTTAATTTGTCAGTCCCTTTCATAAGCAGGAAGTACACGAACAGTAATCGAAAGAAACAACAGTTAGCAGCTGATGGCCCATTGCTATTTATATATTCCCGTTTCTCCTACAAGACTGGTTGTGTTAATTTTATCACAGTTTGATTAATTGTCAAGACTGGACAGAGTGTAATGAGATGCCGGGTCCACTAAGTTTTGCATTTCTGTCTATGAAGGTCAGTTAATGAAATGCATGTCGTTAAGGGTAAGAAAGGCAAGGTCACATGTAACTTGTACAGAGGACAGCAGAAATATTTTTAAAAATACAATTACAGCGGTAATTAATGAAACATTTATGACTGCCTGAACAGGCTGAAAAATGGCAACCACATTTAAGCAGAATAGTTGGACTCAGAATTTACTTCATGGTGAAAATGGCAGACACTGAAGATGTTTCCATTAGTCCACTTTAATCGCTGAAGATCCAAAGCATTTGTTTCAATATTAATAACTGCAGCACTGGAAACTCATTTTCAGAGTAATAAAATTTACATCTAGTAAACAAGCTGGTAAGTAGATGTTGCAGTCATTTAACATTTTTATCTACGCAGATCCTCAGCAAATTGGTAATAGTTAAGTTATGGAGCTTTGTAGTTAGTGTCACTTAGTTTTCTACTATTTACCATCAGCAAGTTCAGAAAACTGCATTCAAGAGGAGGGAAAAAAATCACACTTCTTTTAAGATGGCATATTTTAGAATGTTTGTCTTCCTTCCTTCCTTCCTTCCTTCCTTCCTTCCTTCCTTCCTTCCTTCCTTCCTTCCTTCCTTCCTTCTTTCTTTCTTTCTTTCTTTCTTTCTTTCTTTCCTTCTTTCTTTCTTTCTTTCCTTCTTTCTTTCTTTCTTTCTTTCTTTCTTGGGCCTGCCATGTTGCCTAGGCTAGAATGCAGTGGCTATTTACAGGCATGATCATAGTGCATTATAGTCTGGAACCTGAAACTCTTGGGCTCAAGCAATCTTCCAGCCTCAGCCTC
>CAUYRT010054125.1:0-26434 GCA_963574885.1 Lepilemur ruficaudatus | reverse complement strand
ATAACAAGACTTTAGAGTATTTTAATAAAAAATTATCAGCCTAGTTCATGTGATACTTGACCCCTTTCATCTCTTATGTGTTGGCCAGAGAGGGGCCAACATAATGAAATGATTTTCAGAGAGTAATGATCAAGTATGTTGTTAATATTAATAACATATAAAAACAGGGTTGCACATCATCTCACCTCAAAAGATGGTGAAGATGGATTATCCTTTATGTTCATATCAAATAGTCATCAGTTGAGTAAAAATTCAGGTTATCATGATGACTTACAGTTTTATTTTATAAGTAAAAATGGACATAATTATTTTCTTAACATAGTTATGACAAATTTCCTGGATGGAACTGAAACACTTATCATACTAAGCACTGTTTTTTAAGTCACAATAGCTCTTTCTGTGCTGTCTTTGTTGCATATTGTCAATTTAGAAAATCATCATAGTATACCCTCAAATCTCAAGAAGCAAAAACAGTAAAAAAATTTTTAAGTGAATTGTCTTTCCTAGACAAAACACAAACTATGAATACTAATCATACTTTTAAGAGTAATTTAGTACCTATTAATGTTATTTTGGTGCTACACAATCAACATCTCATAATCCAAAGCCATTATTTGAAGTTACCATACTCACAAAATGATAAACTAGTTTTGCATTCTTTAATTCTATCTAGTTTTGAATACTAGATAGCAAATATCATTTTATCATGAGATGATGCTGAATTCTGAAGCTTATGTTCATTGCACTGAATTTAGGACTAAAAAAAACAATTTATGATTTAAAATAAATAGTTTAAACTTTCAGATATTTACATTAATAGAAAAGGGAACATAACCAGGGAAACTTTCTACCACTATTTTTATTTTTCATAAATCAGAAGATTAGCTTTGCTCAAATATAACAATGCACTATCATTCTGTAATGCTAACAGAAATAATTAAATCAAAAAATGTAAATGTAATCAATTTTAAAGCCATCACAAGACTCATTATCCAAGATACAAATTATAGGCTTTCCATTGCTACTGAAAACTTAATAGCCTTTATTTCTAGAATACATACTATGTTGAAAGTGTGCTTTTTTGTGTGGCTTAATGAGAATTCAAACCAGACTATTTCTAAAGGAAAGGGATTGGCTCATACAGGTCAACCATGATAAAAACCTGCCCCTGCAGCTATCTGAATTACTACCTAAATCCATATTTTTGTCAAATGTAACTTATTTCAGTTGGCCCTACATGCCTTTTAAACAAAATGAAATGTACTGTTCCAGTCTATAAATGTATTAGGTCCTTCATACATAGGTATGTCATGTACATTTTATTTTTAAGAACCCTATTATAATGTCAAAATGACTGGATTCATCAACATACATTACAAAGATCATTTCTAAACTTGAAAATCCCTCGGAGCAGAGCAGACTTTTCCTTGACTTTGTTTTTTGCTTGTATAAGCTCTAAACTGATACTGTTGATACCAGTGTAATCCACCACTCATTTCCCTTCTGCCTGTCAGGAATCATCAATGTGGTACAGTTTAAAAGATGGTGGAGTCTGTTGGTTCTCATTCTCAGCTCACGGAGACAATCTTTCTCTCTGCCTGAAATATTTGGAAATGTTAGCAAGAAATGTGATAGAGATGACAAAATTCAATTCCTACATTATCAAACTTTAAAAATAAGTTAATTTTACTGAAATTGTGACTGTGTAATTTATGCAAAAATGCTGAAGTAGATGAAGGCTTGAGTCTTATATTATTGACGTTTTTTGAATATATTTGCATCACTAAATCCTTGATTCTCAGCATCAGTTTATAATCTGAATGGAAGATATAAACAATGAAAAATGTGGTTTGGGCACTCTTGCTAAAATAATTTTAATCATATTAATCTACCATGCTAGTAAAAATGATTTTTACATATTTAAATGAAAGAGTTCAGGATAAAATCTAGTGTGCAGAGTGATTAGGCTGAAAAAACTCATTACTAATTACACAGGATGAGATTTTAAGAGTTGAGGTCATGATGACGATGAGGAAAAGATTCTGTCATGCATGCGATATGTGAGCAAGGAGACATGGAACAAGCATCATGACACATTTTGGAGGTGAAGTGCCTCATGATGGAGGCTGGGCTGAAGCAAGATAAAGGAAGTTATCTTTATGGGAATTTCAGTCCATAAATATTTTAGTAAGTTAAAAGGTATAAAGAAAATGTATAAAAGCTTTCCAGTGAAGAGTTGCAGGAGAGCAACTGTGTTTTGGCAAAGTCACATTCTTTAAAAGCTGTTACTAAGTTAAACTATTTCTTTTTTTCAGTGGAGATTGAAGAGTGTCTCTATGAAGTACATCTTACGGTTTCTTCATTTCCATCTCTTTCCTATATATTGAACAGTTTTTCATTTATTGGTGGTAGAATTTTCCTTAAATTTTAATATCATTTATATTTTTGAAAATCCTTAAAATATCCCCTAATTGAATATCAATTTAAATTTAGTTCTATGTATTATGGAAAAATACGAATTTTTTTTGCTTACAGTTACAGATAATGCCTGCAATGTCTAACTCATTTCAGTTATAATCTATTCTCTCACTTCTGATTATATACCAAGTTTTGTTGTTTATACTGTGCATGTGTGAGAGACAGAGACAGAGAGAGACAAGAAAAAGAGAGAGATTTCCCATGAGTATACCTAAAAGTATATTCACACACACACACACACACAAATGCATACACACACACACATACACACACACACCCCCCACCTCATTTTCTTTTCTCCATCTCTATCACCTCCCTAACTATACTTTCCATAGTAGGTTTCTAATGTCACCCCCACACATACACTGGTTACTCTGCACAATGCAGCAAGTGTGATATACATTTTGTACTGGAAATCTCATCATATGATTTCCCTGTGTAAAACTACTACACACTTTCCATTGGTTTTAGTATAAATGTTAAATTCTTACCAAACTTGCAATGCTTTAGACCATTTGACCCTAGCCTATATCAACAGCCTAATAATTGAGCACTCATTCAGCTTCTTCTCAATACTCTAGTTCAAATGTCTTTTAATTTTGTAAACACGTTGCATTCTGTTCTGTTAATAGCCGTTGCATATGGATTTCTTCTGCCTAAGACACCATTCTTGATGTCTATGCTTGGCTCACACCTACCCTGCCCTTAGACCTCAGAGGTGGTGGGCACCATATTGCTTATGCACACACTGGGTGCCTCTCTACTGCCGGGGCAGTCACAGCCCCTCAGTCTCCTTGTCACTGGATCCCACACAAACATTCCCCAGCACCTGCCTGAACTTTGACAATCACAAAGGTTCAGGGAGACACAAGAGAGTAGTTGTATTCCCAGAGTTCTGACCCATAAGGCAGTCTTCCCCAAGGGGACAAGAAAGTGCTCTGAATGCTTTTTAGGACAAAAGAAAGTGGAATGCACACTCTCCTGCATCTGAGAAGCCCTGGCTCATGATTTGAAGTTGTCTACACTCCTTTCAGTGGGAATGTGGGTACAGAATGGAGTCCATAGGGTAGGAGAATGTCTCCACCCCAGAACAGAAGAAACACTGGAGCTCAAGAAGGGATGTGGAGATGGGGACTTCTCCTCCTCCAACCACCCAGTGTTGTGGACATAGCCACCTCTGCCCCCAAGCATGAGCTTTTGGCACAGGAGTGTCATGGGATGGCCAATTCTAGGCTTACTAGGGGCATACCCCCAATAGTGCTCTGTCCCACTGCCCGGGCTTTGCACAAGGGTACAGGGATCTTCCCTTCATGGACAGGCAGTGTTTCTACAGTTGTTCTAACCAAGGAATCTCTGTCTCTGGGTGTCTACATCACTGGATATGCAGGCAATGCCCCACAGCACCCACTTGGACCACAGCAGCCACGGGGTACCAGTGAGTACCCGGGGACTATGGGTCACCTAGAGTCTGGCATTCAGGATCAGCTGCTTCCAGCTAAGAGGAAAGTGCAGCATGCCAAAAGGCCTCTCAGGACAAAGAGGACCAAAGTGCAAGCTCCCCTCTTCCCGCCGCCATTCAGGGCCTTCTTCTCCAGCTCCCTCCCCTGCCCACTGTTGTCAATGTAGCTGTGGCTATTTCTGCTTGGGACTGCTGAGGATTCCACAGGGGATGATTAAGCCAGACCACTTGGGAGTGGCTGCGCCATCTCTGACAGAACGCATATCACACCAGCAGTCCTTTCCTGCAGCTACTGTTCTCTTCCAGGAGGAGCCCACCCTCCCTGGAAGTAAGTCCCTGGCACAAGTACCCCTCCCCAACCAGAGTATTTCAGCAGCAGCCCCCAGCCATTCTGGGATCCCAGGGAACAGAATTTTGAGCTTTCTCTGCCATCTCTGCTGGGGCCAGGTCATGAAGGGAGCTTGTGCTTTGGTACACACCAAGGATAAAAAACTACTACCATCACCAAGGGAGGGCACAGTGAGCAGGCCTCAACCCCAGCTGCCTGCCTCTACTGAGAGAAACCAGACCTCCCTGGAGATAAAAATGTGACAAAACTGCTTTTTTCAATTCTCCCACCTGAGCATTTCAGCCACAACCCACAGCCATTCTGGCAGCCTTGCACACAGAGGATTAAGCTGCCTCCACCACCTCTGATGTAGCTGGGCCAGGGTGGGAGCTGGCAATATGGGTGCTTTTGTGTCTCAAAGGACATAGACCACTGTCTCTGACAATAGAAGGAGGTGTGAATGGCCTGTGTGCCCCACAAGCTGCCTGGCTCTGCTAATCTCATCAAGAGGGGCCTACCCATCCATCACAGGCTCACCATGTATCTACCCTTCTCCTGCTTGAGAATTCTTCTAGACCAGGAGATCGCTCACTCCTTCTCATCACAGCCAGAACCTGAACACAAGGAAACCTGAGGGCAAGTTCACCAGCGTGATATATGTCTGGTCCCTACAGGACTCAAGCACACCATCTAGGAATGTGAGGACTAGAGATTACCTAACCTAGCCTACCGCTCCTGGCACCTGAACACTCTCCTATGGGTTTGAGGTACAGCTGACCCAAATTGCCAGCCACACCACACTTGGTACTTACCTGCATGAGATGAATGGCAGCGTACCTCTTCCTCTCTATACCATGCAGCAGAGTTTGCAGAAGGTGAGAACAGGTGCACTGAAAAGCAATCTGTTTTGAGCTAAGGGAAGAGGTTTCAAATGAAAAGGAACCACTATAAGAACTCTGGCAATATGAAAAAACAGGCTGTTTCAACACCCCCAAAGATCACACTAGCTCACCAGCAATGGACTCCACCCAAATGGAAATTTTTGAAATGTTAGATATAGAATTCAAAATATGGTTCACAAGTAAGCTCAATGGGATCCATAAGAATGTTGAAAACCAACACAAAGAAACAAACAAACAAAAAAAAAAACAATTCAGGACATGAATGAAAAAATTCACTAAAGAGACATTTTTTTTTTTTGAAAAAAACAATTTTTGGAATGAATAATGAGATATTCCAACTGATACCACAGAAATACAAAAGATCATCTGAGACTATTATTAATAGCTTTACACACAAAAACTAGAAAATCTAGAAGAAATGGATAAATTACTAGAAAAACATAATCTCCCAAGCTTAAATCAGGGAGAAACAGAAATTGGTCCTTAATACATCAATAATAATTAGTGAGATTGAATCAGCAATAAAAAGTCTCCTAAGTAAACAAAATCCAGGACCAGAGGATTCACAGCAGAATTTTACCACATGTTCAAAGATGAACTGATACCAATCTTACTGAAACTATTCCAAAAGATCCCAAAAGGTCCAGGAGGGAATCCCTCCCAACTCATTCTGCAAAGTTAGTACTACCCTGATATCAAAGCCTGGAAAGGGCACAACAACAATAAAAACTGCAGACCAATATCCCTGGTAAACATAGATGCAAAAATTCTCAACAAAATACTTGCAAACTGAATCCAAAATCACATCAAAAACATAACTCACAATGTTGATTCTGCCACCCCATGAGCATGGTATGGTTTCCCACCTGTTTATGTCCTCTGCTGTTTCTTTCCTATAGACCAGGAGTTTCATAGTTCTTCTTGTAGAGGTCTTTTACCTCCTTAGTTAAATGTATTCCTAGGTATTAGGTTTATGTCCTCTGCTATTTCTTTCCTATAGACCAGAGTTTCATAGTTCTTCTTGTAGAGGTCTTTTACCTCCTTAGTTAAATGTGTTCCTAGGTATTTTACTCTCTTTGCTGCTATTCTTAAGGGTATTGAGTCTTTGCTTTGGTTCTCAGTTTGACTGTTGTTGGCATATAAGAATGCTACTGATTTCTGTACATTGATTTTGTAATAATTTGTTTCTCAATTCTGATAGTCTTACGGCAGAATCTTTGGGATTCATTAAAATGTTTATACTATTCAAAGTTATCTACAGATTCAATGCAATCTCTATTAAAATACCAACATTATTTTTCACAGATCTAGAAAAAATAATTCTGTACTCTGTATGGAACCAGAGAAGACCCCATATAGCAAAAGCAATGGTAAGCAAAAAGAACAAATTGGGAGGCATCAATTTACCAGACTTCAAGCTATACTACAAGGCTATAGTAACTAAAACATCATAGTACCGGCACAAGAACAGAGACATAGACTAATGGAACAGAATTGAGAACTCAGATATAAAACCAACCTCATATAGCCATCTAATGTTTGACAAAGCAGACAAAAACATACACTGGGGAAAATAATTCTTATTCAATAAGTGGTACTGGGAAAACTGGATAGCAACATATAGAAGACTGAAACAGGATCCACATCTTTCACGTCTCACAAAAATCAACTCATGGTGGATAACAGACTTCAAACTGAGGCGTGAAACTATAAGAATTCTAGAAGAAAATGCTGGAAAAACTCTTATAGACATTGACCTAGGCAAAAAAATTTATGAAGAACACCCCAAAGCAATCAGAGCAACAACAAAAATAAATAAATGCGACCTGATCAAATTAAAAAGCTTCTGCACAGCCAAGGAAACTGTCATGAAAGCAAACAGACAACCTACAGAATGGGAGAAAATATTTGCCTGTTACATATCCAATAAAAGGCTGGTAACTAGAATCCATATAGAATTCAGAAAAATCAGCAAGAAAAAATCAAACAACCATATCAAAAAGCGGGCAAAAGGCATGAAAAGAAACTTTTCAAAAGAAGACAGACTACTGGCCAACATACATGAAAAAATGCTCAACATCTCTAATTATCAGGGAAATGCAAATCAAAAGCACAATGAGATAGCACTTAAATCCAGTGAGAATGGCCTTTATCAAAAAGTCCTAAAATAACAAATGTTGGCATGGATGCTGAGAGATAGGAACACTCATACACTGCTGGTAGGACTGCAAACTAATACAACCTTTGTATTAGTTGTATGCAATATGGAGACAGTATGGAAAGCAATATGGAGATATATCAAAGAGCTACAGGTAGAACTACCATTTGATCCAGCAATCCCATTACTGGGCATCCAACCAAGAAAACAAAAGACATTCTATACAAAAGAGGTCTCCACTCAAATGTTTATAGCAGCACAATTCACCATTGCAAAGATGTGGAAACAATCCAAGTGCCCATCGATACATGAGTGGATTAATAAAATGCAGTATATGTAAACCATGAAGTTCTACTCAGCCACAAAAAACAGTGGTGATCTAGCACCTCTTGTATTATCCCGGATAGAGCTGGATCCCATTCTACTAAGTGAAGTATCACAAGAATGGAAAAACAAGCACCACATGTACTCACCATCAAATTGGTACTAACTGATCAACACTTAAGTGCACATATAGTAATAACATTCATCAAGTGTCGGGCAGATGGGAGGAGGAAGGAAGGGATGGGTATATACACATGTAATGGGTGTGGTGTCACCGTCTGGGGGATGGACATGCTTGAAGCTCTGACTCGAGTGGGGCAAGGGTAACATATGTAACCTAAACATTTGTACCCCTGTAATATGCTGAAATTTAAAAAAAACAAAACAAAAACATAACTCACCATGATCAAGTGGGTTTCATTCCAGGGATACAAGGATGGTTCAACATTTGTAAATCAATAAATATGGTTTACCACATAAAGACAATTACAAACAAAAGCCATATGATCATCTCAATAGATTCACAAAAACCATTGAACAAAATCTGATGTCCCTTCATGATAAAAAAAAAAAAAACTCTCAGCAAACTGGACAAAGAAGGACCATAACTCAAAATAATAAAAGCCATATATAACAAATCCACAACCAACATTACTCTGAATGAGGAAAAATTGAAAGCATTCTCTCTATGGGACAAGAATGCTCACTGTCACCACATGTGTTCAACATAGTATTAGAAGTCCTAGCCAGAGCAATCAGGCAAGAGAAAGAAATACAGGGCATCCAAATTGAAAAATAGGAAGTCAAATGATCTCTCTTTGCTGATAAAATGATCTTATACCAAAAAACCCTAAAAAATTTCTCCAAAAGACTCCTAGATTTGATAAATGAATTCAGTAAAGTCTCACATTACAACATCAATGTACACACATCAGTAGCATGACTGTATACTAATAACAACCAAGGTGGGAATCAAATTAAGAACTCTCATTTACTATAGGTGTAATGGCTATGAATGGATAGTTACAATATCTCTTTTTTAAATTTCTGAGTGAGATTATTTGAATCCTATCTCTTCTTTTCTTGGTTAATCTAGCCAGTGGTCTATAAATTTTGTTTATCTTCTCAAAGAACAAACTCTTCATTTCACTGATCCTTAATATTATTTTTTTTATTTTAACTTCATTTACTATGCTCTGATCTTTGATATATCTTGTGTTTTGCTAGATTACAAGAATCCTATTTACAGTAGTTGCAAAATAATGAAATACTTGGAATATATTTAACCAAGGATTTGAAAGATCTCTATAAGGAAAACTACAAAACGCTGATTAAAAAAAATCAAAGACAACACAAACAAATGGAAAAAAATTTCCCAAACTCATGAATTGGAAGATTTAATATTGTTAAAATGTTCATACTTCCCAAAGTAATGTACAGATCCAATGCATTTCTTATCAAGATATCAATATCATTTTCACAGAATTAGAAACAAGTATCCTAAAATTCATATGGAAACAAAAAAGACCATGAATAGCCAAATAAATCCTAAGCAAAAAGAATGAATCTGGAGGCACCACATTACTTGACTTCAAATTATACTACAAGTTGATAGTAACCAGAAGAGCATAGTATTGGTATAAAAGTAGACACATAGACCAATGAAACCAAATAGAAAACCCAGAGTTAAAGCCACATATGTACAACTAACAGATTTTTGACAAAGTAGATTAACTGTTCACTGGGGAAAGGACATCCTATTTGATAAATGATGCTGGGGAAATTGGATATCCTTATGCAGAAGAATGAAACTGGATCCCTGTCACCATAAACAAAAATTAACTCAGGATTAAAGATTTAAATGTAAGACCTAAAACCATGCAAATATTGGAAGAAAACCTAGGAAAAACTATCCTCAATATTGGCCTAGATAAAGAATTTATGACAAAGACTGGAAAAACAAATACAACAAAAACAAAAAGAAATAAATGAGATTTAATGAAACTAAACTGTTTTTGTACAGCAAAAGAAATAATCAAGAGTGTAAATGGACAATCTAAGTTATGGGAGGAAACATTCACAAGCTATACATCTGTCAAAGGACTAATATCCAGAATCTATAAAGAACTCAAAGAAAAAAAATCCCAAATAACCCCATTAAAAAGTAGACAAAAGACACGAATACTTTTCAAAAGAATAGAAATGAATGGCCAACAAACATGAAAAAATGCTCAACATCACTAATCATCAGGGAAATGCAAATGAAAACCACAATGAGGGCTGGGTGCGATGGCTCATGTCTGTAATCCTAGCACTCTGGGAGGCTGTGGTGGGCGAATTGTTTGAGCTCGGGATTTTGAGACCAGCCTGAGCAAGAGCGAGACCCCGTCTCTACTAAAAAAAATATAAAGAAATTGGCTGGACAACTAAAAATATATAGAAAAAATTAGCCAGGCATGCTGGTGCATGCCTGTAGTCCCAGCTACTTGGGAGGCTGAGGCAGGAGGATCACTTGAACCCACGAGTTTGAGGTTGCTGTGAGCTAGGCTGACGCCACGGCACTCTAGCCCGGGCCACAGAGTGAGATTCTGTCTCAAAAAACAGAAACAAAAAAACAAAAAACAATGAGATATCACTTAACTCCAGTGAGAACGGCTTTTATCAAAAAGTCCCAAAACAACAAATGTCAGCGTGGATACGGAGAGACAGGAATACTCATGCACTTTTGGTAGGAGTGCAAACTAGTACAACCTCTATGGAAAGTAGTGTGGAGATACCTCAAAGAACTAAAACTAAAACTATCATTTGATCCAGCAATCACACTACTGGGGATCTTCCCAAAGGAAAAGAAGTCATTTTATAAATAAAGACACCTGTATTCATATGTTTATCACAGCATAATTCACAAAGATATGGAACCAACCTTATTGCCTATCAAGTGATGAGTGGGTAAAGAAAATGTGAGATATATATACTATACACCACACACACACACACCATGGAATACTATTCAGCCATGAAAAGAAATGAAATAATGTCTTTTGCAGCAACTCAAATAGAACTGAAAGCTATTATCTTAAGTGAAGTAACCCCGGAACAAAAATCCAATCATCTCATGTCCTCACTTATAAGTGGGAGTTAAGCAATGGGTATGCATGGTCACACAGAGTGACGTATTTGACATAGGGGACACTGAGGGGGGAGGGTGTGAGGAGTTGCAGGATGAAAAATTACCTATGAGGTACAATGTACACTATTCAGGTGATGGGTACACAAAAAGCCTAGATTCTCTACTATACAGTTCATCAATGCAACAAAAAAACATTCGTTCCCCTTAAATCTCATAAAATGAAATTAAAAAAAAAAAAGAAAAGAAAAGACAAAGAAGTGAAGTCTCCTGTAGAAATCCTAGAGAGAACACAGATGTGCTGACATTTTGATTTAGGCCTTTGGGACCGTTTTCAGACTTCTGGCCTTGATAAAAATAAGGTAACAAATTTGTCTTTTTAAAATTTCTTTTCTTTTTTTTTTAAATTTCAGAATATTATGGGGATACAAACAATTTGGTTACATATATTGCTTTTACATTGCCCAAGCCAGAGCTGTAACTGTCTTTTTAAGGCACTTATGTTGTGGTAATTTATTACAATAGCAATAAGAAACTAATACATGTGATTATATTTTTTTCTAGCATTCATTCATTCATTAAACACATGTACTTTGTACAGTTGCTATTACTTTTCCCAATGTGTATATTGCATCATTTAAGCAGGTATGCTTACTCTCTTTGATGTACATATTTTTAGAAAAATACATTGAACTAATTTTAAATAGATCTATGATATAAAAGATACCAGCATGCCTATTACAGCAACGATTCTGGTATTTGGGTCAACACTGAAAAGCTTATGATTGGTTATAACTCTTCACACTCTCTTGCCTCAATGGTAAGTTTGCTCTTGTGCCAAAGAGCCCTAAAAGAAAGAATAGAGAGAGTTGCATCGGTGTTCTTTGGGAATATAGGAAGTAGAAAGAAATAGTGATAATACTGTAGAATATACATCAGTGGGGAATATAAAGATAGATGTGTCCTTGTTTTTAAAAGAAATAGCAATGCATAACAATGGGTAAATTTTTGAGGCTTTTAATATAGAACAATGTCCAATCTACAGTTATAAAACAACTAATAACAAGTACATGTAAGGTTATCCATATTTTCCTGTATTTTAATAAATAGTTTTTATAATAGTCAATTGTAATCTCAAGAAGAAACCATGTTTCATTATTATACAAACTTGCATGGATTCATTTACCTTGGTAATTGAATTTAGCAATTGAAATGATGGAAGAAATAATAACAAAACTGAATTCTTGCATTCCCCTTCTTTCCTATTTTCTTTTTAGAATATAATCAGTAGCTAGCAAGGAAAATAATTTAACTAAATTGTTTCTTATTAAGAGACAGCAACATGAATATTGTAAGATGGGGAAAAAATAAAGACATCACCTCTAATTTTGTTTCACACTATAACTTGCAATATGTAAAACAATTCCATTTCTGCAAGAGATAAAATTGAATAAAAACAGTATTAAAAATGAACAGAATAAAATTGAGTAATACCACAAAATTATGCAATGCTTCTCTGATATCTCCAATAAGGAAACCAGGCTATTATGCTCTATTTTACAATAGAATATTAAACTAAGGACAGGTTTATTTGTCTATGCTAAAGGAAAATAAATGAACTATACTCATTTTTTATCGTTAGTAAAGAACATTCACTGTTTAATGTTAACATTTTTTGGCTTCTACAGTGATTCAGCCACATTGGCAATCAGTATAAATTTTGATAATTTGAATTAACTTGATGGTATCATATAAGTTAAAATGTGAAATTTGTGTTATATGGTATATTTTTTAATCAAATAAAATTATTATTCTTAAATATAATATTTTCTGATTTTGCAAAATTATTCTTCTTTCTACATATCGTCATTATACCTACTTATTATACATTTGCTATTCTCTACTTACTATTAACCTTTCTTATTTGTCCAAAAATGAGATTACGCTTTGCAATTGACATAAATTGCACATTGCAGTTGCTGGCATATAATCAGAGCTCAATAAGTTGTATTGGTAGTGGTAATAGAAGTGGTCCTAGTAGGAATAATTTTGGTGCTTGCTGTCATTATTTTTATACTCTGCTTTATGTTAGTTAATGAATGAGGTTACACATTAGTAGCATATATTATGGTACTTACTATTATTCCTTCCAAATTGTGAAAGTTGTGAAGAAATGGTCACATGGTTTATGTAACAGATTAAGACAAAATTTTTCTGAGTGACAATTATAATCAATTAGAATCTAATGCCACCTGACATTCTTACTTCATGCATAATCATTGTACTAAATACTAATTAAACAAAAGGGCAATTTTAGGCAGATCAACATCAAACCAATTACCTCAATGTTTTGCTAACAAAGCAAAAGTGATAATTAAGTGGACCATTCATCTGCCTGGAGGCCCTACCAAAGATCCCAATTCCGTGACTTAAGATAAATTAGGTGGCTCGTATTCCCTTCTTGCCCAATACAAACTATATTTTAGCTCCTTTCCCCCTCCTGCTAAGACCTAGGTTATTTTAGCTTGATATTAAGTTTCTAATGAAAGAAGTGGGAGAGATACTATTACTACATATGGTAAAGCTCTTAAAAAACAAACAACAACAAAAAAACCCGACATGTTATCTGATGCTCTACCCATGACCTCTAGACCAGAGAACTCAGTGGTGCTCAGTAAGTGTTTATGGAATGAATGAACAGTGAACATACACTGATTCCAACAGAGATTCTAAGGGGTAGACATGTCTCTTAGGTGGGAAAACTTTGAATACACTGACATGTTCAGACCTCAGGATTTTTACCATATAACATAATACATTATAGGTTTTTAAAATCAATTTAGTGGAATGCAGACCACATTTTTAAAAATAATAGAATAGAACTGAGTAAATAAACAACAGTATGCATCTCATATTGGATTGTTTCTTATAAATTTGTTTCAGCTATACATAGTTGATGTTTCCTGGTTCATGACATTCTAAGGGGAAAAATAAAACAAGAGCAGAAATAACAACAAAACTGTGTTCCTGCTTTATGAATATACTAACTCTTCAACTAGTTCTTTTGTTACAAAATATGGTTTGGAGTTCGTTAGCAACAGATCCCATATGTACAGCCACACATTTCTTGACTTATAAATGTGTGCATGTGTTCATACTTGTGGAAAATATTCATCTATGAAGGAATATCATATTTATTTTCAAACAAGTAGCTTTCCAGTGTTGTATGAAAGGCAAACAAGAGTTTACGATAACTTAAATCTCCCACTTAAGCAATTTCATTTTATGTGACTACAAAATAACCAAATGTAACAAGTTTTACCTTCCAAGTTTGTGTTCATCCATGAGATCTTTGAGAGGAACACTGCTTGTAAAAATGAACACATCTAATGACTAGAAGTAAAAGGAACATTGTACAGGAAATGATCTAGAGTGGATAGACATTTAAAATTTAAGTGGGCTTAAATTTTTCCCATCTCATTTATCATAGGTTTCAGAGATTTCATGATTGATGGTGCCTTTCATGTCACAGAATAATTTACAAAGATTTTTATTTCATTTCAGGTGTACTAGATAGTTTTTTTGTTTTGTTTTGTTTTAGCTTTATATGTCATTTGAAAGAAATTAATAATTAGTACTTCAGTTGAGTCAAATACTGTTCTAAGAAAATTAGCTTATTTAATCTTCACCAAAACCTGTGAGACAGAGCCTGTTGTTATATTCAATTCACCAATGAAGCAATGAAGAGGAGAAGAACTGAATCACTGGCCCAAGGTCTCACTTTTAGGAAGATGCACAGCCAGAATTTGAACTCAAGTCTCTAAAACCGCACACTCCAAAATTTTTACCACAATTCAGATATCTTTTACCTGCTAAGTTGTTTTGATGTAAATGATCTCATTTAATATTAAGAAGAACTCTGTGAGAGAAGTATTTGCTTCCAATGGAAAAATATTATTTTGTCTCATTGTAGGAATACTTGTTTTTATTACAAAATATTACCAAAATATAGATAGATAAAAATATTTTTTAAAGTCACTTTAAATATCACCATCTAAAGAAACCAAATATTAATCTTGTAAAGACTAAAGCTCTTCTACTGTGATTTAAATTGTACAAACATGGCTTTTATTTTCCTGAGAGCTTTTCTTAAAGCACCACCTTTTCCAGAAAGCCTTCTATATTTTCACTGATGCAATGTTCTTTCGAATATTACTGAGAAAACAAATAAATGTTTCCAGCAGTAAATGTACTTCTTAGGGAGCCAATTACTTGAAATTCATAAAATTGCTATTCTCTCAATTTTTAATATTAAGAAACTTTTCTCCAAGATCTTTTCCTCTTCAAAAACCCATTAACCTTCTGAGTAGTTTGCTATTTTTCACTAAAATGTTCTCTTGGACATTATTTAGCAGAACTTCTTTCAGATATTCAGCGTATTGTATAAATGATATGCAGATCTTGCTTATATTGCTGAGATAGTGGTTGTTTTATTGTTATTTATATATTTTATTACCTATCTGAAAGAACATTAGTCAATAAGGCAGAGAAGTATCAGCATTTATAACATTGTCTTGCCAAAGTGCTTTTGTATTAATGTTGTTAAATAATTAACAATGTCAAAAAAGAGAGAACATTTTAAGATGCTAAAGGAAATCCATTGGTGCCACATATAGCAAATGTATACATTTTGCATACATGTTTATAAAAGTTAATTTTTTGAGAACTGAAGTATTAGAAAGAGCATTGGAAAATTATGGCCTTCCCCAAAGTACAGCCATCCCAGTCCCCTTCCTTACTGCAGAGAAATAACTAATATACTGAAGTCTTTGAACATAACTTCCTCCAAATTTTTTGTAACTTTACTAATTATGCGGTAATCATAAAAAAATATATGATACACTTTTAAATTATAGATAAATGCCACAATATTGTTTTATTCCTTTCAGGCTTCTTTAACAAAATATCATAAGCTATGTTAGCTTATAGACAACAGAAATTTATTCCTCACACTTCTGGAGCTGGTAAGTTCAAGATTAAGACACGGGTAGAGTTAGTGTCGGGTTTATAGATAGCACCTTCCAGCTGTGTCCTCACATGATGGAAGGGGCAAGGCAGCGCTCTGTGGACTCCAGTATAAGGGCACTAATCCCGTGCATAAGGTCCATGCCCTCAAACTTTATAAACTTCCAAAGGCCCACCCCTCCTAAAACCCTCACTTTGGGGGTTAGAATCCCAAAATATGAATTTTAGGAAGACACAAACATTCAGACCATAGGAAAAACTTTAAGAAAATTTTTATTTAAAGTGTGCTTTCAATGTTTCTCTATGTTGGTTATTATTATTATTTCATTTCACAACTCTATATTTCACTTTCCAGGTCATATATAGAAAGAAGAGAATGTAAAATATAATAGCATATTGCATTTGAAATAATTGGTTAAGAAATTTTTCATTTTAGGGTTGCCTTTTTAAAAAGTGTATTGGGAACATATTTTGCTGAACTCTTAAAATAAGAACAAAGAAACAATTATCATTTAAATGAATTGACTTGGTCATAAATGAAATTTAATCTGAACCTTTTCTACTATAGGTAGCTACATTTAAATAAAGGCTTAATTAGAGTAACATTATAGAATTGTTTGGTCCCCACACCCTTTTTAAAGAAAATATTAATCCCTCTGCTCTAAGAGTAGAGGCTGATTTGGGTTGTCAGACTGAATAGTCCGTGCTATTGGGAAAACGTAGAAGGAGATGATGAGTTCTTCTTTACAAACTTGTAAGAAAGTCATGACTCAGAAATGGGGAAAATTTAGAAGAACTCTACTCAAAGGGATAATAGAGTAATTATTTTTATGTGTGTTACTCAGAAAATTTCATCCTTTTATATATATACACATATATATAGCCTTTAGCAAATAATGTTTCTCCAGCACAGTCAGCTAGAGGGGTAGTTTGGAAAGTCAGAGGTTTCTCTACTCTGTCTTCAGTCTCTCCTTTCAGTCTTCTTCCTCTTATTATTTGTGCTTGCCAACAAAACTAGTCACTCATTCGACCATTTGTTGAGTACCTACTGTGCAGCATTAATTTCAGGGAAAATGAATATTTATAGAACACGTCAAACAACTCACAATGTACTGGGCAAGGAGATATGTTGATGTCATCCTCTACGTTGATTAAAAAGATATCTTCCTTAAAATAGCAAATATAAGCTCTATAGATTTACCTTGATGACTGCACAATGTACTGTCCTTTCTTTGTTGGTGTACCAGAGCTCCTAGACTTCTAGATAAGACAATTCCATCTGCACTATGTATACCTCCATTTGTAAAGCGGGTGCTCCTATAAATCTCTTGCACCTGGAAAGAGCCCCCTGTCCCCTTCTCCTTCCTATAAAATACAGCTACCAAGATTTGCTCTGAGACTCTCTGATAATCTTCCCATGATTTTTTCTCCTAATTTTAAAAATCAGCTTCCATAAGCTCATAAGCAATCCTGAAACTCTTACCTCTGTTTTTCCTTCATGAAAGTTCTCTCCTGCATCTGTCACACAGACAGTAGAATAAAATTTGCACGGTGATAACTAAAGTAGGTACAGTGAACCTGTGTTTTAATTCACAGCTGAGAGTGTGATATTTTGTGAGTCTTCTTTGCATCTGTTGTCTCATTGCAAAAGAAAGACAATAATCTCTTCTTGTCAGTGGGTTTTTGTAAGGTAATAATGAGATAATGAATGTGAATTTGCTTCGAAAATTCTTAATCACTATACAAAGATATAATACATAGAAACTTAAAATGTATTAATATAAATTTTAGTGAAAGAAATTATTTTTAAGATTACATTCAAATCCAAAAATAATATTTACCTTATATATGTGATACAAACAAAATTGTCATAGGATGTTTCTTTTAAAGTTTTCAGAGCATCAGTCAAAGTTATAAGACAATCATTAATGGAGTTGTTAGAGACTTTTTAATTGGGAAATGAAGTAGTCATTGCCCTAGAGTAAACTTGGCACCTTGTTTATCATAAGAGACTTGATTTTGTGCTATAATTACTTTAAGATCCCATTAAAGTTTTAAGCTAACCAAATGATTGAGCTATACATGTGAATAAAACTAAAATACGTGTAAAGTAAATTCTTTGATAAATATATCCTACTGACTTGGTTTCAAGGGAATCTGCACTAATTTTGGGCACTTTTTCATTGAACACATAAGAAACAGTCACTTGGAAACAAGCATCAAAACATGTGCCTTGAGATAAGAAAACAGGCTTCAAAGTGCTAATTTATGACTTGTAATTAGCAGCAATTCTGTTTACTCTGTATGTTTCAGTCCCAGTAAAGTATGAAACTCTTTCCAGTAACTCAAGATCATTAAATATTAATTCAGTGTTTGGGCTAAGGATTGTAGGAGGAAGAAAAAGGAAAAAGGAAAAGAAAAGTGTGATCTCTGTTGCTAACAAGGGTAGTAGTCAACTAGGAAGAAATGAGAAAGGGAAGTCATTAATTGTACTCCAACCATATTAAAGGAAATGAGAAGAGCACTATTCTATCTCATTTAATTATTATAATTAAGTTTAGCAGTTCTCATAATCAAGTTTAGGACAGGGATATTTTAATCCTTCTTTTGTGGATAAGCAAATTCATTTGAATGTCTCATATCAAGTGACCATTGTTGAGCATTCAATAAACATTGTTTACAATCATGCAATTTGTATGTGGCCGAATTGATTTTTTATACACACACAAACACACACACGTACACATACATATACATACACAGACTCTTGAACAACACAGGGGTTAGGGGTGCTGATTCCCAATGCAGTTGAAAATCTGCAAATAACATTTGACTCCCTACTAACAGCCTACTGTTGACCAGAAGCCTTATCCATAACATAAACAGCATAAATGGTCAATTAACATATATTTTGTATGTTATGTGTTATATACTGTATTCTTACAGTAACATATGCCAGAGGGAAAAAAGTTATTAAGAAAATTATAAGAAAGAGAAAATATATTCTGTATTCATTAAGAAGTAGATCACCATAAAAGTCTTCATCTTTATCATCTTCACATTGAATAGGATAAGGAAGAGAAGAGGGTGAGTTTGGTGTTGCTGTGTTAGGGGTGGTAGAGGCAGAAGGAAATTTAAAATTAAGTGAACCTTGTAGTTTGAACTGGTGTGATTCAAGAGTCAACAGTATATATTAATATGTGTATGCATATGTATTTACAATGATTTTAGAAGCTGAAAGATATATCCATGAACAAAGAAGATAAATCCTTACTCTCATGATATTATATTCTAGGGAAATAAAACGAATAACCATAATTTAAACAAATATGTAATACAATGTTAATAAGAATGTTTTGAAGAAAAATAGAATGAAAGTAAAGGGTTTAAACTCAGTTGGGGGCATTTTCAAGTAGTTGTATAGGGCCTTTCTGAAGAGATGACACTAGAATTGGAATGTAAGGGTGAGTCTTAGATGTAAATCTGAGCCAAAAAGAGCAGTGTTATCTGTTCATATAACAAAGCACCATACATAGACTTGATGACTTACCAGCAACAAAAATTTATTTCTTACAGTTTTGGAGGCTGGGAAGTTCAAAATCAAGGCACTGGCAAATTTGCTATATAGTGAGGGCCCCATTTTCTGGTTTAAAGATTGGTGCCCTCTAGCTGAATCCTCATATGGTGGAATAAAAGGCAGTTCTGTGGGACCTATTTCATAACGTCACTAATTTCATTCATGAGAAATTTCTCCCAACGGCCCCACCTCCTAATACCATCACTTGGTGATTAGGAATTCAACATATAAATTCTGGAGGACACAAAGGTTCAAATCATAGCAAGCAGCAGGTAGAAATACCTAAAGTTTGGACAAACTTGGTACATTTAAGGAATAGAAGGATGGTGGCTTTGGACTGAGGGGAAAAAAAAGAAGAAAAATGTGGCATAGTTGTTATTAAATTAAATTCATTGGCTTGAAGTCCTGGTAAATAATTTGAATTTTATTTTAAATGAGATGGAAACCTTTGAAATCTTTTCAACAGTGTTATTGCCTAATGCAATTTAAATGAAAAATTCAAGAGAATGCCTTGAGGCACGGAAGAGATTATGGACTCTAGAGGGTTGAGGATTTAAGCAGTGGACAGGTACAAGGTTACCAAGGTAGTGTAGCTATTATGACTGTGTGGACTAGGGTCGCAACAAAAGGGGTTGAGAAATTATTAAATTCAGAAAGTATTTTGGTGATAGTCTTGACATGGTATCTTAACATTCTTATGTGTATTAGATTAGATAATAACTGAAAAAGTTTTATCACACTTTGTGTATCAAGATGGTAGATAATTATAAAAGACTCAATAAAATTATAAAAATAAAAGAATTATATCCTAAGGTGAAAATAGAAGCTTCTTTAAATTTCTGTTCAAAATTAAAGACATAGTAAACACTAAGTAATTTGTATTATTAATCTTATATTATTAAAATAAAACATGAGAATTTTGAAGTTTCCCTATTCCTTAATGTTTCCTTTTGTATTTTCTTTGTACTTTTCAAATGGCAGTATCTTATCGATTAAATAAAGACGTCTTGGAATTATTTTTTTTTATTGTTTTATTTTCTCTTCCTTCCTCCTGTCCGTTGATCTCAGATTATAAATTTCTTGAAATTAATTCAAGCTTTTTAAACATTGCTTACATAGTGTGTTTGTGCCTTACAATGCAAATCAGTTACACATGTAATTTGGTTTTATACTGAATTCTAACGTGTGTGTGTGTGTCTGACTGTCTGTGGGTGTGTCGGGGGTAAGGGGCTGTGCATGAGCTTTTGGGGTAATTTTGGTATTCTCATGGCAGGATACCTATGTCAGTCATTATTCAATTAAAAACTTCTCGGAGTAGACCCATATGAGATCAATGTTCAAACCTGTCTATTAAAATTAATGATATATAATTGGTGCAGATCAAAGTAGTAAATTTTAATCAGTAATGGTGTAGTTAATAATTTGGTAACATATGTAAGATTGATACTGAGTTTGTTTAAAAAAAGTTAAAATGGAATCTGAAGTTGACAAGTAAGTTTTAAACCAAAGCACTAACACCTGAAGTGTTCTGCTTCAGAATGTTAATCTGGCTGGAGCTCACCTGTAACAGGATTCTCTATCAGAGACATAGCTCTTCAGCTTCCACAGTTGGGCATCTCCTCCAGGGCTTTACTGGTATTGTTCAACTTATTAACTAGAAATATGAAAACCAATGTTTGGAGGAAGGTAAAAATTGAGAAATGAAACTTATATTTAAGTCAACATTTTGCAGGCTATTAAGTACCAAGTAAGACACTACAATTATTTTGGGTTATTACAAATATACACTTATGACGTAATACAATAAAAAATTACTTATGTGGTACGCAGTCTACACTGAAAAATAAATGCTTTAAAAGAAATTTTATTTCCAAAGAATGCTTTAAACTTTTAATTAAAGAATCTCAGAATAAAATCCAGCAAAAACCTGTAGCATAGTGCTTCTTAATATTTAACATGCATGTAAATCACTCAGGGGGTTATATAATATGCTGGGGTCATAATATGCAGATTATGATTCAGGAGGTTTGAGAAAGGTTCCGAGATTGGGGAAGAGCCTGAGATCCTGTTTTTCTAACAAGCTCCCAGGTGACGCTGCTGCTATTGGTCCATGGATCACATTGTCAATACCCAGGGTTCTACACAACTAAAAATGACAAGACAAATCATCACATATACACAATTCTGTCCTAAGATTGCTATGGAAGTGTGTTTAAATTTCTTTTCCACATTACAGAGCTAAAATTGGAAATAGTATATAATGTATTACAGGTGTGATCCACAGAGGAGATTATATAGTATACAGTATATTATACAGTGTGTGTGAATGTGTGTGTGTATATATATATATATATATATATATATATATATATATTCCTCCCAACACCCTTACCTCAAATTTCACCTTACAGCGGACGTCATATATATTATCAATAGTCTCATACTCAAGCTCTATTGGAAAGTATTCATAATAATCCTTCATTCTTCCCCTCATCCAATCTGGGAAATCTTTATTTAGTTTAGGAGCAGATAATTTAATCATTAGATTAAATTAAGACTGTGGTCCATCTTCTAACTTTGTTTCCATAATCATTGACTTGATTTACCTCCTGAATTTCTCTTGTATCCTGTATTCTGTTCTCTTGTATCCTGTCTTCCGTAAGGCTATAAAAACAATTCATAGCTAATTGAATCTCTAGAAACTAATGAATTTCTTCCTTTTCCAAAGAAAACAAATAAATTTTTTAAAAAATTGGTTAATATTATTAAAAGTATAACCCTGGGCATTTATCTTCTTACTACATCTTTGATTTCTTGTGGGGAAAAAAGTAATCTTTCATTTAGGTTCCCCCCCAACACCCTTACCCCAAATTTCATAATAAAGGGAAGCCATTTTTATGTCCATAATCAGTTTTACATGATAGTAAATATCACAGGAAAAGCAGAGTAAGGATGTGAAAGAGAGACCTTCTCAGATTTTTAAGCTGAGTGAGGTAAGATTTCATGAAAGGAGAGATTCCCTACTGCCCTCTTGGCCATGAATGAAGGTAGAACTCCATCTGAACTGAGGTCACCTTACAATGGACATCATAGGAGGTTGGAGAATGGGTATGCATGTTGCTGTGAACTCAATCCAAATTTGAAGTCACATCCTTCTTTCCATCAGTATCTGAGCTTCCACTGCCTTCTACAAGACAGAATGCAGGTACACACCAAGCAGAGGCTTCCCTAACTATATTTCCTGGTCTCCTTCTGTGTTCTCCAGATACGATATTTTGATCTATCTCTTTCATTTCTAGCTCTGATATGGTCTATTTTAAATGATGATTTTTGTTACAGGTAGAGAGTGATAACTCATCAAAGTTTCAGAGGTTGATTTGGAAATTTTTTCTTTCCAAGACTGGACAAGACTTTTAATCTGAATTCTCAGACTTAATATCCTTAAGGTGCTTGTGGTCAGATATGGCAGTAGAACAAGTACTAGTCTTCCTGGTGTCAAAACAAAAATTGCACTGACAAAGCTAAACAGGCAAAGAAGTATTTATTCAAGTCTATTGCAAAAGGGATGAAAGGTCAGAACTCAGTTTGAACTCAATTCTGCACAAACAATGGGTAGTAGGGATTTTAAAGCCTGGGGTGAGCTAGTGGGAAATAACTGGAGGATGGCAGGACATCTGTGTTTGCTCAGTGGCTTTATCCAGAGGAAAACAAAACTTCTCATATCTTTATGAAAGGAAGACATTTCTCAACTTGGATCAAGGTGCCCACCATCTACCCACGTTGGGCTTCTACCATCTCACAGAGACTGGAATTTGGGAGTGAAATGTGAGGGAGGCGTTGGGGTTGGGGAGGAGGTTATTTTCCTTAATAATCACATGTCAAAGAGATGCGTCTTGGGTTCCTGGGAAAGATAGTACTGGGTTATAAAACTGGCAAGAAGCTTCATAAAAGATTTACATCCCAAAGTGACAGGGAAAGAATTTATAATTACATGTTTTGTAAAGGAAATGCTAAGAAATGGAACATCAGAAATCTAGAATCAGGAAAAACATGAGCAAGTTAGAAGTATCATGGAGTTGCTCCTGTCATTCCCTATCCATTCCTACTCCTTGGTAGAGATGGGGAATAACCTCGTGACTCTCCTTTGATGGGAGAGAGGTGATGAGAAATTGCACCTTGGCAGGGGATCAGTGCCTCTAGCAGAATTGAGGGATTTGAGGAAAAGAGTGTCTAGAGGAGCCTTTTAAGCATAAGAGCAGTGTAGTGGCTTGAATGGTGGCCCCCCCAAAAAGATATGTCTGTGACCTGAAACTGCAACCTATAAATGTGAACTCATTTGGAGAAAAAAGCCTTTGCAGATATAAATGTCAAGATGGGATCATTCTCGATTATCTAGGTGGTCCCTAAGTTCAATGACAATGTCCTTATAAAGGGCACACAGCAGGAAGACACACACACACACACAGAAAAAGGCCACATGAAGATGGAGACACATGTTGCAGTTATGCAGCCACAAGCCAAGGGAGAGCTGAAGCCACCAAAAGCTGGAAGAAGCAAGGAAGGATTCCTTTAAAGCCTTCTCAGGGAGAAGGACCCTGACAGCCCATGATATTACACTTTTCCTCACAAAATTTTAGAGATAGAGAGAAGACTATCTAAGCCATTTTTTTTTGGGTGGGGGGACAGTTAGAAGAATACCTTCTGAAATAAATGGTAGCTAATTATATGTAGGTTTTAATTAGGCAAAATTTATATTTTGGAGATAAGTTCAATGATGGCATAGAACTTAGTATAGTAAAATGGCACAGAAAGCATAGTATAAATATAAGTAAAGCCAAAAGGGAAGAAATAGAGCTGTGAGATATTTTTTGAATGACTCAAAAATTCTGATATTGCTAATGCATATCATATAGTTTAAGGGGATATGATACTAGAATAACAAAGATGTTGTATCACTGAAGATTTTCTATGTCATTTAATACATTGAAAATCATATTCAGATTTTTGGTCAAGATAAATTCTTCTGGTGATTATTTGGATGATTCACTTGAGAATGACAAGATAAAAAATCATACAGATATTTCTCATAGACAGCTAACAGAATCCTTAAAACTCCATACTTTCGAGATATCACACAGAAAAGAATATGATGAAGTTATCGGAAAATGCAGAATAAAGAAGAAAAAAGTTTTCTGAATGTGGCTGTAAAGAATAGAACTTCAAGAAATTAAATGATTTATGGTTTCAATGATATTTAAAATGTATTTTTTTATTTTAAAACTGTTATAGTTGGATTTTCAGCAATATGCTAGTCGTGGGAGTAATTTCTTATAAGTATTAAAACACAATTCACTGTTGTCATTAAAGAAGATCCATTCATTTATGCTCTCTGAAAAAGAATACTGTTTCTTTTAAAAGATTTTGTCTTTTCATACCTAATAATAATGCCATTTTACCAGGGAAAAACATTAAGACAATCAATAAATAACTAATAATTTATCACAAATGAATTTCTGGAAAGAATTACATTACATTTGAAAATAACTTTTAATTGGAACAATGAAAATATGACAGGTATTTTAGAGAAGTAAAATCTAATTTCAGAATGAACATTTCAATGACAGATAAATTATTCTGATAATGAAAATATTTCTATAGGACAACAGATTTGCACTCATTATTTTTACAATAACAATCATCTATTATGGACTATATTGTCATTTTATCAAAAAGATCAGCTAATTTGTATTACCATTCAAATGTAGGTCATTATTGTAAAAGAGGAGTTGAGAAAGAATAAAAAGAAGAGTGAGAAAGGTAAAACACAAAGCAATTCTTTGGTGTGTTCTATGTGTTAGGAAAAATTTCTAATTCTTATCTGTCAGAAAGAACCACAAGATAATGAAAAGCCAACACAAACAGTGTCCTATCTATTCCTATCTTGAATTAAATAAAAAGAATATGAGGGATTTATTTGATCACATAACTAGAGACAGGGTTAAAAAGCTTCAGGTGAGATTCTCTTGGTTTTGCGCATTTCCCTATGTAAGCTTCAAACACATCCTGGCTACCCTCATGGGCACCAAATATCTACAACTATTCTAGTACTCAGAAATCACATCATTCCATCTGAGAGAGAGCGAAAGAGAGTTTCTTTACATAAACATTTTTTTTAAAAGTTCTTTTTTATTTTTATTTCAGGATATTATGGGGGTACAAATATTTTGGTTACATGTTATGACTTTGTCACACCCAAACCATGATTTGAGGTGTGCCCTTTCCCTCCTACAATGCTCACCATGTCTATTAGTTGTGAGTTTACCCACCCCCGATACCCTAACCCCCTAAGAATATTACTACCGTGTAAGCACCTTAGTTAGTGTTGATCAGTTCCCTTACTCACCACTGAACCAATCACACTGGTTCATTTAGGCCATTCCCAGCAACTCTATACAAGTATAGAGATCAATGCTGCTCACATGGCTGCTACAGAATTTGGAAGGCTGTAGAGATAATTAACAATGCCAGGTGAGCTCCTAAGCACCTTGGACTTAATATTTCTAAGGAGAAAAGAAAATACATGCTTAGGTTGTGAGCAAAATAGAACCAAAAAACTACATGTTATGCTAAAAAATATTTTTCTTTTGCTATTGAAGAGAACTATACACTCATTTAGGATTTTTCTGGACACTGCAACAAAATCAACTCAAGTGGTTGTTGTAAAGCTGATTTCTTGTCCTGATGCTTGACGCATTTAATCAGTGAACATTGAGGCTCAGGCTACTACATTTTAAACAATTACACAGGGAATTCTTATGAAAATTGAACTTTAAAATACACTAAAATTAATTATGAACTCTTCAAATGTAGAGACCAAGTCCCTTTTTGTTTTTATTTTTATGTCCAAATGATTCACATCACTCTTGGCATATAGTATGTTTATTAGTGCACATTTGTTAAATAAGTGTAGCAATGAACGTACAGTCTCTATAGCTCATTGAGAAAGAAATGCCAACCTCTTAGAAGAGGTGAGAGTCTGGCATGAGCTTCTGTAGG
>CAUYRT010054123.1:0-30294 GCA_963574885.1 Lepilemur ruficaudatus | reverse complement strand
AGCCCGGGCAGCAGAGTGAAACTCTGTCTCAAAAAAAAAATAGAAAAATTAGCCGGGCGTGGTGGTGCACATGCCTGTAGTCCCAGGTACTCAGGAGTCTGAGGCAGGAGGATCGCATGAGCCCAGGAGTTTGAGGTTGCTGTGAGCTATGATGATGCTGCTGCACCCTAGCCCAGGTAATTCTGTCTCCAAAAATAAATAAAGATTGTCATCCTGAAATACCCTCAAATAGTGAAACAGGCAAATAAAGCAAGAAAAACAACTTTTTTTCCCAATTCAGTTTAGAATAATTTGGAACTTTTATTAGAATAACAAAGGGAACTTTTTTTTGCTTAGGGTACAGAAAGCTGCAAAAGTCACCCAATCCCATCAACAAGAGAAAACAGAATAATCAACAACATCATAACTTTTCTTGTGCCCATCAGAGGGCTGAGACTGCAGGGCAGGAAAATAAGCTAAAACCACAGGACTATCCCCTCCGAGAGAAATGGACACATGCATGACTTCCACCTCCGAAAGAGCACAGGCCAGTAAAAGAAACCAGCTAAAATGGTAACACCCCCTCACAGCCCACCTGTGAGTTAGCACACCAGTCTGGAAAGGCTCGGGGTCCCAGATGAGGGGTGCTCACACTCCCCAACACGTGCCTCCACGGGCTTCGTGGAAAACAGCAGCAGGAGGCTGAGCAGAGGAAAGCTCCCCAGGGCAGCACGGCACTGGAGAGCACAAAGCCCCACCTGCCCACACAGGCCTCTCCTAGCGAACAAAAGCCAGAAGCCCCCAGGGCCCGAAGCAGGAGACCCTGCCCACAAGGTGCAGGCACAGATCCACTGCACCAGGGTGGGGGGCTAGGGGGGGTGGCAGAGCATAGAGACAAAGCCTGTCTTGCTCATAGAGGTGAACACAGAAAACCTCCCAAGACACAGGCAAAAATCATCAGTGATAGGTAGGCTGAGGGAAGAAGCAGGAAGGTCTACCACAGGCCGGGGCAGAAAATGCCTTGGGCACAGAATTCTACACTGAAACCAGGCAGAGGTTTGCTACCACCAGGGCAGTGAAAACAACACAGCTGCACACACACAGGGCCCAGACACACAGGGAGGCCAGATGAGCATGCCCATCCCTCCACGGGCCCGACACCGAGTCACAAGCAATGGACAGCCGATGCCAGGAGAGAGGCAAGAGTGGGGCCCTCGGTGAGGTGGGGGCGTGCAGGCACTGCTCAGGCTGGGGGTGGACCAGGAACCCTGGGGAAAGCCTCTGGCACGCTCACACTCACTCCAACACGTCAGCAAAAGGACAGTGCTGGTGGCTTTGTGTGCCCACTATGGCAGGCCGTGGTCCCCAGCAACCCAATCAGACACGAAGCTCGGCTTGGCTGTGAACATATTCTGCACATGTGCTTATTGGCTGACTTGAAGTGCAGGAGATTGTCTGTGGTGGCATGGGTGGGCCTCGTCCAATCAGCTGAAGGGGCTTAAGAGCCAAACTGAGGTTTTCCCAGGAAGAAATCTCTGCCTCAAAACAGCAGCACCCTTCTGGTTTGTGATCTAAAAAGAAAAAAGAAAAAAAAACAAAAACAAAAAACAGCAGCACCAGCTCCTGCCTGGAGTTCCGGCCTGCCAGCCCCCGCAACCACACGAGCCAGCTCCCTGAAGTAAAGCTCTTCACACATACATGCAAATGCACACGCGCGCACACACACTTCTCTGCCACTTGTGCTTCTCTGGAGAACGCTGACAGACACAAGGACCAACTGATCGCGCTAAAAATACGAAGCCTCTGCCACGGTGGGCACAACCACAGCAACAACAAATCCAGCCCTGAGGACTCTTGACTAGACTACTGACGACACCATTTACCTCATTCTCTACTATCCTTCGACACGTCCAGCATGCAGTCAAAATTCATAAAGCACACAGAAAGCAGGAAAAAGCAAATTACAGTCAGGAGATAAAGAAATCAGAAGAGTCAGACTCAGAGATGAGCCAGATTTCCAGACTACAGGTCAGAGACTGTAACATAACCACGATTAATAAATAGAACAGAGGACCTAGAAGAAAAGGCAGACCACATGCATTTCAGCAAATACGAAAACTAAAATAGAGCCCATGCAGATTCCAGAAATAAAAAACCCAGTTTCAGAGAAAAAGAACTCCTATGACTGGTTTATCAGTAGACTGAGATGCAAATAAGGAAAAGCTCAACAAAATGTGACAGAAAACAGAAGAAAACATCCAGGAGCTGTGATACAATACCAAACAGTCTAACACATACATTATTGGGTCCTACAAGAGAAAAAAAAAACAAGGGAGAAGAAATATTTGAAAACATAATGGCTGGGAGTTTTTGAAAAACAAAGACATCAAGCTACACATCCAAGAAACTCAGAAAGAATAAATTCCATGAGCATGGCTGCACACACCTGTAGTCTCAGCTACTCGGGAGGCTAAGGCAGGAGGATCACTTGAGCCCAGGAGTTCAAGTCCAGCCTGGGCAACACAGAGAGACCCTGCCTCTTAACAAAAAATAAAAATGAATTCCAAAAACCAGACAGACACACAAAAAAAGATATGTCATAGACAAGCTACTAAAACTCCAAAGGTAAGAAAATCTCGAAGGTTGCCAGAGAAAAAAGAAACAGAGACACAAAAATAAGAAACACAGCAGACTTCTTATCAGAAACTATGCTAGCCAGAAGACAATGGGTGACTACTTTAAAGTACGATACTAAAAGAAAGGTATCAACAACACATTCTATAGCCAGAAAAAATAACTTACAACCACAAAGACAAAATGAATAATTTTTCAAATAAAAATCTGGGAAAACACAACACCTGCAGACCAGCACTACAAGAAATGCTAAGGAAGCTTCTCCAGGCAGGATGATTACAATATCAGGTCGAAACTCGGACCTAAGCAAAGAAATGAACAGTCTCAACATAGTAAACAGGAAGGTAAACATAAAAGACTGATTTACGACTACTATTTTTTATCTTTTGAAAACTGACAATGCCCAGTGCTGGTGAGGATGTGGAACAACAGGGACTCTCGTACGTTGCTGGCAGGAATGCAAAATGGTACAGCAGAAAAACAGCTTGGCAATCTCCTTAAGAATTAAACATGTACTTACATGTGATCTAATGATCCCAGTCCTAAATATTTAACCAAAAGGAAACATGTCCACACAAAGACCAAACACTTACAGCAACGTTATCCGTAACTGCCAACCCTGGAAACAACTCGAACCTCCATCAACCGGTAAACAGATAAAAAAATCGTGTTATACCCATGAAAGGGAATAAATGGGAAAATTCCACTAATACATCTAGCACCATGAATGAATCTCAGATGAATTCTGCTAAATGAAAGAAGATACAAAAAGCTACAAAGTATATGAGTCTATTTACGTAACATTCTATAAAAAGAAAAAACGTGTGTACAAAAATCAGATCAGTGGTTGCCAGGGGCTAGAAAAAAGGGAGGGGGCTGATTACAAAGGGCCCACGGAACCTTTCTTGGTGTAATAGAAACATTCCATACACTGATGGTGGCATTTGTCATACAACCGTGTATGCTTGACAAAAGTCACAAGAATGTATACCTGCAAAAGGTGAATTTTACCATACATAAATTGTACCTTAGTAACCTTGATGCTAAAAGAAAAAAAGTAGACATAGGTGCGATGGTTAAGAACACAGACAGCAGCAATATGCAAACCATGTATCTGATCAGCGACTAACATCCAGAATAAAGAACTCCTACAGCTCAACAACAAAAGAAACAATGCAATTTAAAAATGGACAAAGAACTTAAACAGGCATTTCTCCAGAGAAGATACACAAATGGTCAACAGCCCCATAAAAAGACGCTCAACGTCACAAATCACTGAGCAAAGGCAAATAAAAACCACAACAAACAGAAGGGCACAGTGGCGCTGAGCCTGTAGCCCAGCTACTGCCGAGGCAGGGGAGGGGGAGCTCTTGAACCCGGGAGTTCACAACCAGCCTGGGCAACACAGCGAGACCTTGTCTCAGAAACAGGCAAACCAACAACAACAACAACAACAAAACCCACAGTGAGATCCACCCCACGCTCATCAGGACGGCTGCTATCCAAAAACAAAGCAAGCACTGGCAAAGCTGTGGAGAAACAGGAGCCCTGTGTGCTGCTGGTGGGGAGGTAAAACGGTGCAGCTGATGTGGAAAACCGTATCGCAGCCCCTCAGAAATGACAAATAGAATCACTACGCAACGCAGCGGCTCCGCTTCTGCACGCGTGCCCAGAAGAACCGAAGCAGAGACTCAAACAGGTGTCTGCACACCAGTGTTCACGGCAGCACTATTCACAACGGCCGAAGGGTGTGACCCACACGATGTCCACAGGCAGGTGACGAGCGGGTAAACCGAATGTGCAACGCCAGGCCGCCGTAAAAAGGAAGGAAATTCTGGCACATGCCACAGCATGGATGAACCTTGGGGACTTTATGCTAAGTGAAATAAGCCAGTCACACATATTGCATGATTCTACTTATATGGGCACCTACAACAGTCTAATTCACAGAGACAGAGACAGAATAACGGTCACCAGGCCGGAGGAGGAGGGACTGAGGAGCTGGGTACTGGGGACAGAGTTCCAGCCAGGGACTGCGGCAAGTTCTGCAGATAGGTGGAGACGGTGGCTGCACGACACTGTGAATGTGCTCACTGTCCCTGAACCGTACACTTACAAACGGCTAGAACAGTGTCTTATGTTAACGCACGGTCTCCGGACTCGGGCTGCAGAGGTTCAAATCCCAGCTCTGCCACTTACAGAGCAACTCTGGGCACTCATTAATCTCTCTGTCTCGTTTTCCTCAGCTCTAACATGGAGATTAATAATAACACCTACCACACAGAGTTGTTGTGAGGATTAAATGGCTTAATAAACATCCAGTGCTTCAGACGGTACCCAGCACACTGTAAACACCGGGTAAATACCGGCTACTATTATTACTATGATCCACCAAACATCATGTGATGCTTTGCTGAAAATGGATCAATTTATCTTTTCTATAAATATTTTTGCACGCAGCTATCATTCAATTTTTTTTTTTTTTTTTTTTTTTTTTTGAGACAGAGTCTCACTCTGTTGCCCGGGCTAGAGTGCCGTGGCCCTCAAACTCCTGGGCTCAAGCAATCCTCCTGCCTCAGCCTCCCGGGTAGCTGGGACTATAGGCATGCGCCACCAAAATTAGCCATGCCTGGCTAATTTTTTCTATATTTATTTCTAGTTGTCCAGCTAATTTCTTTCTACATATTTTTTTTTAGTAGAGACAGGGTCTCGCTCTTGCTCAGGCTGGTCTCAAACTCCCAAGCTCAAACGATCCTCCCGCCTCAGCCTCCCAATCGTTCAACTTTCTTAGAGTATATCTCTACTATTATGTGCTAGACACAGAGCAAATTTAAAGGAGAAAATTATATATCCCAATAAACATTACTTTATTAATTTTCCTTGAAACATTTTCTGTACTACCAATCATAGGTGAATACAGCTAAAATAACTTAAAGGTTACATAACTCTAAAAAGAAATAAACTCCTCAGACACAGACCAGCCGGAGGCCCCTGGCCCAGAACTTAGTGGGAAAGCCCTGCCCAGCCCAGAACCAGCCTGGGCCCCGGCAGCAGCGGGAGGGAGGGGCCGGCACTTACCTATCCAGCATTCCAAACGCGCACAGGGCGTGGTCTTCACCACATCTGGAGGGTCCACACCGACATTCAGACACAAAACTAAGGCAACACTGACTGTCTTCATCTGGAAACACAAGAGGGAAAAAACCAAATATTTCAGTATGGAACTCACTTATACATTTTTCCGGCTTTGAAAATGTCCCCAGAATGCCCAGTCCCTCCCCACCCGTCTGCCGCCACAAGCCCTTCTTCAATTCACCTGTCACCTGGGCTGCCCCAGTGCTGGTGCAGGGAAAACTTCCTCTTTGAAGACCGGATTTCAGAGGAAGGCGGGCAGATGGGGAGGGGGACACGACAGGAGCAGCTTTTCTCAGGCTGCCGTATGATAAAACTCCCAAAATGGAAGTACGTGATTGAAAAGTATAAATATTTTAATGCGCTTGATACGTTCTGCCAAATTCCTTTGCAAAAAAAGTTGCACATTTACATTCCCACCAGATTATCACTATTCTCATTATTTAAAATCATTGATCATTCGATGAGAAAAAGTATCACACTGGTTTAGCTTGCGCTCTTCCGTATTAGCAAGGCTGCGTGTGTTCTCAGGCAGGCATCCACTATTTGTGTCTTTCCTCTTTTATGAACTGTCAGCGTGACTGGGTTGACCTCTGGGCCCTCAAACCAGACCTCAGTTTAACATCCATCTCTCGGGGAGGCCTTCTCTGAACACCCTCATTACACCCCCTACCCATCAGGGCAGAGCCCCCCGGCAAACCCAGGCTTGAGCCCGTCTACACTACTCAGTGGACCAGAGGCCACACGAGGGATGTGAGTCGACTCCTCTGAGTGAAACCTGGCACAGACCAGGTGCTGACTATTTGCTGAACAAGGAAATACGTGTATTTTGTTCCAGTGTTTTTATTTTTGCTTTACGTTTGGCCCTTCAGCCCTTCTGGATGTTATTTTGGTAGATGATACAAAATTAAGGATTAATTTTTTTCCTCAAAAAACTAGCCAATTGTGCCAATCCCCATTAAATAGTCTCCCCCAAACCCACGGGTGTGTAGGGAGTCCTTTAGCACACATTAATTCTCACGTGGACCAAACTCCATTTCTGGGGAGTCAAATTTATTCCATTAACCTAGCGACCATACTTCTACTAGTACCACATTAACTTAAATCATTTATCTCTACACTTCATAGCACTTGGGTGGGTCAGTTTTATTCTCAAAATTTTTTAAGTTTTACTTAGCTATTTCATATCCATCCATTTTTTTTCAAATTAATCAGTTAGGTGAGGGATATCTCAATTGTCCTGATTTGATTATATGAATATATCAAATTATCAAATGTACCCCAAAAGTATGTACTTCTAATATATATCAATTTTTTTCATTTTTAATTTTAAAAAAGATTATTCCTAGATATGTCACGAGTATTTAGGGGAAATACTCATACATGTATTTCCTCGTAACCGTTTCTTATTGGTAACCACTGATACGTAAGAATAATGTTTAGTCATCTTACTGAATTCTTAATGAGCTGTGATTGCTCTTTGGTGGCTCTCTCCAGGACTTGTAAGTACACAGTCAGGCCATTCCACTGGCCACGAACAACGGTGAGTCTGTCTTGCTCTTCCCAACAGACCATCCCTCGTGTTTCTGTTTTCGGTCTTAGTACACTGACCAGAACTTCTAAAATAACGCTACTAATAGTTACAAAACAATGACAGTGGAGATCCTCGCACGTGATTTTAATGAGACTGTCACAAATGCTTCATCATTAAGGATGACGGCTACTGATTTTAAATATAATACTTATCACATCAAAATAAGAATCCTCTGTTCAAAACAGAACTCAGAGCTGTGTGGGCAAAAAGGGAGTACGTGAGTCCCTCCTCTCCCTACACTTTAAGAAAAGGTATTTATTAATTGTACCACATTCTGAAGGAAGAGGACAGCTTCCCATGACAAGTACCAGAATCTTCTCATTACGATCACTTGGGGCAAACGGTCCCTTTACCTACTGTCAAGAGAAAGGGCTGCACCTCAGAAAACAACAAAAGTCACTGTATTTGTTAGTCATCTTCCAACATGTAAGCGACCAGTATAAATAATCCCATACAGTTGATCAATTATTTTATAGCAAACTCAGCCTTTGAGGATAAGCTGCTTAAAACCAGATGTTTCGTGGAAACATTTCTGTGGTCTCCCTGTAGCCGTGGTGAATGACTCTTAACACCTACCCTAGAGCCACTGTAAATCAAGGGTGTTTCTTTCAGACTCGGTAACAGGGAACTGTGAGGCCACAGCCAGGCACTGGCGCGAACCCTGGTGCAAGTTTCAAGCTGCTCGCTGGGAAAAGGCCGGCTTTGCCCGCACCCACCCACAGGGCCCTCTGCAGGGAGGGGAGCCTTCCGCAGGAAACCATCTATGCCGATCAGGTTCTCCCACTCCCGAAAAGAGACTAACTACTTCACCACAGCTTCACTCGTTCCTAACCGGTTTCTTATTCTGCCTTTAATCTGCAAAGAGAATATCCCTTAAACTGATGTCCGGCTCCTCTCACAAAGTCCCTACTTAGAGGCTTGTTTTAAGGGGCACCTGTCCTGGCCCTGCTGCCCCTCGGGCCAAATGCTCTAGCCGCTCCCTGTGTGCCCCAGGAGGACGGAAGCAGAGCTGCCTTCTGGGCTCCCGCGCTCAGTAACTGACCACACTGCCCTCTTCCTCCTCCCCCGGGGCTGGAAGCACACAGCCAGGTTTGGGGTTTTCTGGTCGGCCTCCCTTTGGGAGGTGCTGCCTCCCTACCAGGCACTCTGCACAACTGAGCTCACAGTCCACTTCCGTTCATCACTACAGGGCCGCCAACTGGGTGGCAGTGTCCCTGCCTGACCGAGGCGTCCAGAGTGAGGAATCCGCAAGCTCAGGGCACCATCGGGAGGAGGAGCAGGACTGCACCCAGCTCCCGGGTAAGAGGCCCTGCTGCCGTGGCTGCGGGTCCTTTCCCTCTGCACGCCTGGCTGGGGAGCCGGCGGAGGCTGGCACAGGGCCCTGGTGCAGCGTCCAGACAGCTCTGATTTCATTCCTATTTCTGCTCCTTCGGCTGTCATTCTAGACAAGCTACAGTCCCTCCACCTCCACAGCTGCAGTTAATAACTTACAACAAATAATTCTAAGTAAAATAAACAAGTTCTGAGTCAATCGTAGAAATTATCTCTGAAGATCTTTGAGTCCCTTAGACAAAAATACTAACAGGTGCCCAGTAATCATTCTAAGAGACGGCCTTTCCTGGCTGGCCAAACGTTACTTAGAGCAACCCTTTCTCTCTGACTGCTTTAACGGTGAGCAGCAGTCAGAGAGCATGAACCTAGCTACACTACCCAAACGAAGACAAGAAAGAAATTAATCTGGTCCTTGCTTATACAACACACATCACACCCGATGTCCTACATTTACTTTTTAAGAAAACATGAAAAACACCAAGAAGACACTGACACATGACCTAGAAAAATGTATTTGCTCTAATATCTAGCTACAAATGTAATTCCAAAATTGGGCAAAAACATTACCAGTAAATATCGTTAAGCCAATCCCAAATATGTTTTGCTCCTTTGCAAATTTCAAGGGTGCTGGCCTAATTTCAAATGTGGCAAGTTTTAAATTCTTAGCTATACCTAAAATGTCTTTTTGGTATTTTATTTTCATTTCTATGGCAACCTCATTCCAAAAATTCCAGATTAGTGTTTTTAATAATACAGTTATGGAATTTTAAAAATGTAAGGGCTATCAAATTTAATATGCCAAAAATTGCAAAAGAATACATAAAATAAGCTTTTCCAACTTTTTAAAATATTTCTTCTCCAATGCAATTTAAGATGACACAGTTATGTCCCCAGGGGTTAATTTTGAATTTGAAAAGAATATCATTTTGAGAAACTATACTACTTCAAGGGATCACTAACAATGTGTGGCCTAGCACACGCTGGTTAATTTCAATCTCTGCTGAACAATTTCCTCATCCTTAAAGTGGGGTGGACGGAGGTGACCTCTCAGGTGCAACGAATTTTTCAGATCCTGACGTTCTGACCCATAACTGGCTTTTCCAGCCATCCCAGGAGCACCTCGTAAAGGCTGGAGCTACTCCTTACAAGTCTGTGCTCCGGCCCAAAGGTCTCACATCACTGTGGGTCGTAGGTGGGAGAGGCTGGAGGCCATCGGGCAGTGGGGTCCTGACGGCATTATAACAGCCTGGGCAGTTTCCTTGGCAATCCTCTGGTGCCAGATGTTTTGAAGCTCAGACATTTTCAGATTTGGGAAAAGATAACACGGTACCTGCACCCTGTCTCGTAACACAGCCAGGAGGGTCTAGAGCAGCATCCAATGCTCAGAAACATTAGAATCTCCACAGTGAAACACAAAGATTCACTCTCCGTGGAATCCATAAAGAACATCAAGTCTCACCCCAGGTCAGGCTGAGTTTTGCCACCAAATGAGTTGTGAAAATATTCCGGTGTTAAAAGCTTTTTGGATTTCAGAACCGCTCATAAGTGTCCCTGTAGACTGGGACACCCCCTACTCAAAAGCCAGTATACTGAAGTGCATGTCACCCCACTAGTTAGAAATACACCAACACCCGGCACCATTCAAAGAATTCAAACCAATCACAAGGGGATTCTTAACTGCCCAGTGGCTGCTTCCTGTCCCCCACGGTGGGAGTGCGTGGAAGACGAACAGGAAGCACGCTGGGGTTGGCCTACCTGTCACAACACTCTATCCCCTGGGTGTCTGAAGGCAGAGCCACCCAACTCCCAGGAGCGCTCATTAGGATTCAGAGCATCAAGCAAAAACTTTGAGCAAAGCCGAAGCTACAAAAATGCATAATTTATAAAGAAAGTCAGAAACTGGAGCACACAGCAAAGAGAGCAGCTACACCTCGAGGAAAGGGGGTGAGCAAGCTTTGCGGGAGGCGGAGGACCAGCGTGCCGAGGGCCGTGAGGAAGGAGGCACAACAGGCCTAGCAAGGAGCACGTCAGGCTGCGGCACTTCTGCGCCCAGCTGCATGTCACACAGAACGAGATCGCAGTGCAGCCGCCTCCCGTTCATGCTCCTCTGTCCTCGCAGTGGGGCTTGGGAACGAGGGGAGGCTCTTGAATTTAGAGCTCAGTTTGCCACCACCTTGAGCCAGGCGCCTAGTTTAGGTTTCAGTAATCTTTTTTTAGGCCAAATTCTGTCTGTATTTCACTGCTTTTAAAATCTGCCTCCACGCCTACCCAACACCCTAATCCGAAGGACTGGAGAAGAGGCACATTTTCAGCACCAGCGACAAGGCCTCGCCCGCCGCGACCTCTGCAAGGGCGCGTGCAGCAGCCTGGCTTTGCCCACCCGTCCAGCACCACACAGACGGGCAGGAGGCGTGGCATGGTGTGGGTTTGGTTCCAGCATCACAGACCCTCAAGAAATTTAGGTTTCTGAAAGTCAAAATAAGAACTGCATATAAAATAAGTTTCATAAAAGGAATTATCACAGCTCACTTTTAAAGGTGTTAGTTTTTTTCTGGGGGAGAAAAGTTTATTATAGAGATCATAACCGTTTTAAACAAACTAAAGAAATTCCCTTCTTAAAGAAATTCTATACTGAATCCCTCTGTGGGCCCTCCAGGAGCAAATGGCCAGCCCTGGTGCTGTCTCTGCGAACCCCAGCGGCTTGTCCCCGAGGCCCATGTGTGCAGCCAGTCCCACCCTCGAGGGGCCAAGCCTGGGGACAAGAATCTGTCTCTCTTCTCGTAACACCTTATGAGCTGAAATTTAAAAAAAAAAAATCAATTAACTATTCAGTTTCCTTACCTAACAAGTGAAAATAAATAAGTAAAATTATTTGTCATGGAGGGATAACATGAAGATACAGGCACTTACAAATTAACTCCAAATAATTCAAAAACCTACACTCTAAATATGGTAAACTTTATTCTAGTGAGCCCAAAGTCCAAGTTGAAGGGCTGAGTTAAGTGACATACATTAGATGGTGACCGGCGAAAGAGTGTCGTGTAGCCTTCGCACACAGCTCTTTAGATCCCACCACCGTCGGCGAACTCTGCGGTGTGTGAATTACATCTCAATACAGCTGTTAAAAAAGACATATTTTCAAAGACTGGGAAATGGCGTGGGTCATGCTCCAACATAACTGAATCAAACGAGGAGGGTCCAAAGCCGTATCCGTAATTATTACTCCCAGTGTGCAAATACACACGTGCAAAGTCACAGGATGAAAACCCCAGATGTCACGGTGGCTTTGCTCGGGGAAGGAGAATGCAGGTGTTGTCTTCTTTGTACCTGGGCCTCCTGCCTGTGCTTTCAAACGCTCTACTGCAAACACAGGTGGGGCGGGGCAGTTGTAAAAATGATTTTACCACCACAGTCAAGAATTTCTTCATGAGCGTGGACACGTACACGCAATAGTTATCATACGCTGAAGATATGGAAAATAACTCGTTGGGTTAGCTGCAGCCTGCACTCAGTATCCACGGTAACCAAGGAGCTGGGAGGCTGTCGGGAATGCAGTGCAGGCCACAGCAAGCCACTCAGAGACGACCGTGCCGTCACCTTCTCCCGAGAACCCCGGCCCACATAATCAGCAAATACTTGGTCTTGGCAAATGGGCAGTGCAAAGGGCTCTAATGTATTTTTTTCCTCCACTCCGCAGCTTAGGACACAAGACAAAGCTCTCTGCTACAATTTCTTTCATGGAAACAAGATTTTCCAATTCAGTAAACAGATTGATTCCAAGGCTGTTCGGAGGTTTCTGTTATTTGACAGAACACTGCACCGCAGTTTTACTCTCTTGATGTAAATCAAAAGTAGCAACATGACGGGACTGCATCATTCACTCGGGACTAATTTACCTTCTCGTCATTATCCCGCAGCATGTCACCCACGGTATGGGCTCCTCAAAAGCAACCCCAAGGCAAACGTGACTGTGCAGGGCTCCCTGGCAGGCGGAAGACAGGAGCCCGTGGCAAAGTCTCCGTGCTCAGCGCCCTGTTCTGCTTCCACACCAGCCTCCTGGTTGGCCAGTGTCTCTCGTGAAGCTGTTCTCAAAGGCCCCCCAGCTCCAAATGGAGGGTGAGGTGGGTTCCGACAACAGAGACTCTGTCCAGGCGCTGGCAAGGGGAGTCCCCACAGCTGGCAAGGCAGAAACCCAGCTAAACGCCTGTTTCCAGGAAGACAACGACTAACACCAATGACGAGGGCTACCATGCGCTTGGGGAGGAAGAGGATGGAGGAAGGGAAACCAGCTGGGAAGCTGCCATGGTGAAATCAGAAGGCTGGGCTACGGTGGCAAGAGTGGAAAGGGACCAGAAAGCAAGAAAAAACCTCTATTTCAAAGAGAATGGGTAACAGCATGTGCTGCTAAGTGGGCGTGAGAGATGAAAGACACAGGTAAATCAAAGGTCTCCAGGGCGAAAGCCCAGTAACAAGCTGTCTGTTAAAATGGACCACGGGGAACTGCAGCAGACACCTGCCCTCTGCAGTCTCCATAATCTTTCAACACCGTCTGTACTTCTTGACAACTCACGCTATGGGTCCGACCATACTAAGGCAGAAAACAGAAAGAACTGTGTCCTGACTCTTACAGTTAAGGGGCCAGCATGTGACCCGGGCTCCCACTGTCAGCCGCACGGACCAGGAATCAGGTTCTGGACCCTGCGACAGAGCCCCGGTCCACAACGAGGTGAGCAGCCTGCGGGGCTGGCTGTGTGGCAGGGGCTCCCAGCTCTGCAGCAGGCAGCAGCAGTGCTCCTGGAGTCCCTCCCAGGGTCCCTCACCCGCACCCTCGCCAAGTCACTCTGCAGCTACAGCAGCCCCCTGGGGTCTGCTCTAACTGCAGGGTCAGGCTCTCTGGTCCCCTTGAGATCCTTGACAAATTCCTCTCCTGCTCAGCCCAGCCAGAGCGGATTCCAATGTTGATTCTGAATGGCATTTTCTGCCACCTACATAAGAACGATGGCTTAGCAAATCTCAGCTTAACAAAATAATGTCAGAACTGCCCCATGACCCAATTATTCAAAGGAATTCTAAATGAGGAATTAGCGCAGGACAGGGCCAAAGGTGGCAAGGATTAGAAACATGAAATAATAAACAGCAACATTTCAATTTCCTCCAAAGTCCTGCTGATCAGGGAAGGCGCAGACGCACGCTCTTTGAGGATTAGCGCCCGCTAAACTCAGCTGACAGCAAACCGTGGTTTGTGATCCAGCCGGCCCAGAGCCGCACAAGATGCGACACGGTTTCATCCTCACCAGCGGCTCCAACACTCCACAGCTACAAACTTCGGGCTCTGAGCATGAGACGTTTTACAGCCACACACCTTTCTTCTTCACATTCTTGCAATTCTAACTGCCCAAAATACTTTTTTCTTCAACATTCTCTATCTGGTCTAATCTCAGAAAGTGTTGAGAAAAAACATGTAACACACAAAATGAAGAAGGCCACGTTTCATCAACACCGGGGTGCGCCCCCTGAACAAAGCAAAACCTCGTCTATAAACCAGGTGCACGAATCCGATCCCAGACGACCCAGCACAGGAACCAAGCGCTCCTGAAGGATCTACAAAAACAATTAACAAACAAAAAATCAAGTAGAGCCTTTCAAAAACACAACGTTTAGATTGGCTATTTTTTATTTAACAACAATTTCAAAAATAAAAAATGACATTCTTCAGGACTTTGCGTGTTCTTGACAAGCTGGGGCAGCCCTTCCTCAGGGCTATCTTAGAATGACAGCAAATTCTTTGAGGTCAAAGCTGATCACTTCCTGGTGTGGTGCAGTGTGACGTCGGCAACACTCACGAGGCATTCTTGCCAAAAGAGGCTGGATAGAATCAGATCTCCAGACTGAACTCCCAGTGTGCAGGAGAAGCAGAGAACAGAGACACACGTGAGATGACACCAGGAGGAACGCTCAGCGAGGCCCATGCGGGACGTTCTCCAACACGCAACCCCTCCGCAAGAATCCATGTGCTGGGGAAAAAGTTCTAAATTTAGAAAAGACTGAAGAGACACAAGTGTAACGAGTAGATCTTGGTGCTTTTATTTTTTAACAAAGCTACAAAAGATGTTATTGGAAAAGCCGGGAAAATCTGAACGTAGACTAGATATTAGCTGACACTGTGGAAGTGTCGTCAATTTTCTTAGGAGTGATGCTGGTGTTGTGGTTAGACAGGAGGATGACGTTTGAACTCCGGGAGATGTATGCAGAAGCTTTCAAGGAACAAAGTCATGATGTGTGCTACTTACTTGCAAACGATTCAGAAACAAACAACAACGGGAAAAAGCAAACAGGGCAAAATGTAAACAACTGCCGGATCTAAGCAGGGGTGGAAGGTGTTCCCGGAACCGTTCTTTCAACCATGCTAACTACGGGAAACTTTTTCAGAATGAAGACTTGGAAGCAAACTACATTGGACAAAACAAACCAATCACTAGATTCCAAGTCAACACGCACTCTGTTGTTTGAAACCAGGTAACAGAAAGCATTTTAGTTTCCAAGAAAGGGCAAGATCTAAAAACCATTACGCATAACAGACTGCACATGTATCTACACCACTCTAAAAATCAGTAGGAAAAGCAGAAGTACAGCAATACTCAAGCATCAGGCACATTTTCTGCCATTCTTGCTAAATTGATATGGAGGATGATGATACCTTCAGCACAAGAGAAGTCAAAGAACCTTCTGGGTTTTTGTTCCTTCAGGAGAAGAGCTCTAGCAAGTCAGGGAAAGTATCACTTCCTCTGGCCCCTCTCGGTATGGCAAAGGCGCTCCTTGGGTGTGCCACCGTCACTGACATCATCCCCAGGCTCTGCTAAAGGGTCAAATGGGAAGTTTTCCTTCCCATTCACTCCCACTCAGTGACAGCGCCAGCCAGAACCATCCGGGAATACACCAGAGACCGCCAGAGACCACCAGCCCGTGCCCCTCCCCAGGCAGAGTTCCTGCACCTCCCGCAGAACCAGTTCATAAATCTCTCCCCACCCCTGGCCGTGGCACGAGTGCCTGACAGTGCCGCTGGGGCGAAGGCAGCATCACCGCCCCGTGCTCTCCTGACTACTGGAGCCTTCTCGCTATCGTAACAAAACACACCTGCTCACTGTAATGAGCTCCAGTAACTGACAACCATGGGAACGCGCCACACTCCATGCACAAAATTCAGAAGTGTGTTCTGTCTGCATCATCCTTATGTGGTATGATCGAGCTTCTGCCGCACGTACCAGGAAGAGGAAAGGAAAGGTTTCACGGTTTGCTTAGTGGACGGTGTAACGAACGTGGTAAAGCTGAACAAATGTCGGAGGAGGAGGCAGGGAGGAGGAAGAGGACGAGACAGAGGAGGAGGAAAGGATGGTAAACAAACGAAGAGAAAAGCAACTTCGTGAGCGTTAGTTAGAAGTCAAAAATGAGACAGCCCTGCTCTCTCCTGTGGTCCTCACAACACGTCCTCAGTGGGTGACCGCCCTGCTGGAAGGCCCCTCCCAGGACACGGGCAGGTACAGCAAGGGAACACGCTCTAAACCCTGAGCTGCACTTTCAACCGCTCAGTGTCAACTTTAAGGCACCATTTTCAATTTTGTCATTTAAAGTCTATTACTACATGTAGCCTATAATGACACTCCTTAAAAACAAAAAAAGAACGTTAAAAAAGTAAATTGAAAACATCTAACTTCTCAAAAATCAAAAGAACTAAGTGACAGCAAAAATCCTAAAAGTACAAATACAGCCTTTCCATCACAGAACCCAACATTAGCAAGTGCCTTGCAAATCCACATTGTTTTGCCACATTAAATTAATGGTGTTCATTTGGATTTTACTGATTTTGTAGTTGGATTTAATCTGTTTGTTGTGGTTTTATAGCTGCATAAAATTCCTATAACCATAAGGAATTTACACTTAGGTTTTACATATTTAAATAGCATTATAATAAAATTATGTATTTTTTTATCTTCAATAGGGGTTTAATTAACTTTTTAAAAAACTGGAGCACACTTAGATGTGTGGCACTTCCGCCTTCCGACAAGGAATAAGTCAGTCCCCAACTGACAGAGCGAACCCTGGTTCTGTGGCACCTAGTGGTCAAAGCCATTGCTGAATTTCTGCAAACAATCAATACCGAAAAAAACAGGAGAAATACAGTCAAATTTAACTTAAGTGTCTGTGTGTGTGTGCATGTGTGTGTGTGTGTGCCGTAAGAACTTCAGGGAGGTGAGGGGCAAAGCATCAGTTTTCGAGTAGGCATAACTTGAGTTTCAATCCCGATTCAACCACCTAGTGGCTAGATCAGACAGCAGGAAGGACTGCAAAAACAATCATCAACTAGTAAACATATGTAGCAACATTAAAGAAACCTACTGATAAGTGAAATTAAAGCCATTTAAAAATCCATTTGTAAACATTATCAAAACTACGGTTTTAGACCTAAAATTGCCTTCAAGTATAAACAAAACCTGATACTGTCAATTGTTGGAGTAATAAAATCTTCAAAGAGTTTCAGTTGGTAAAAAGTTGAAGAAAATCCCAAGACCGTAGGCAATTTACCTTGCTGTGCACGCACATCACACTCGGTTGCTAATACATAATTTGTGGCCTCCTGTCACTTGCTGCATCTATAATGGGGCATTTTCTTGCTGGCTAATGAATCTTTAACCTAAGTAGCTCCCTCTGGAAATCTAGAGTTGAATTTCAGATTGCCTACTGATCGCTCAGAGGCGTTGTTCTTAGGAGGAAATGCAATGCAATGCAACCGACCTTCCAACGAATGAACAGACGGATGGACAGGTAGGCAGGTCGCTGGACGGGTAACAGATGAGCGAATGAACGGAGAGGCGAGCAGGCGGACCCACAGGCAGACAGATCCACTCAAACAGAAGACTGAAGTTTGCCTCGGCACAGAATTTCTCAGTGCCATCGCTAAAACAAAAACCATGAAAATACAAGCAGCAACAGGACGACTCCCAAAGGCCAAATTAATCAACTGCCTTGACCAAGCAGAGGCAAGGGCGGCGGCGAGCACTGCGAAAGGCCGCTACATGACTGCATCCACTTCTAAAGACCAGGTGAGAATTTTTCAACAGCTCAAGGAAACCACCTCCTCAAAAAACTTCCTTGTAAGAGACACCTACAGAAAACAACAGCAGCAAACTTGATAGACCCACTACCTACTAAAACCTCGCACTTTACACAGTTATTTACATCTTGAAAACCTGGATAATGAAGGACGATGAGCTCAAGAGTGGCGCCAGTGCCCACAGAGCAAGTCCGCCATCCGCCTGACCTAGGGCCAGTTCTCCTGCTGTGCAGCTGCAGGCTCCGGCCCTGAGACAGCAGCATGCACCACGGTCACCGGGCAGACGGATCTGTGCACGCCTGCAATGTGTCAGGCCCTGGGCTGGGTGCTTTATGCACATAACATTCCATTTCCCAACAGCCTGGCAAGGTGCACATTATCACCTCTATTTCACACCCAGGAACTGCAGTTCAGGGAGGGAAACGCCCAGGTGGCCCAGGCCTCCTTCTATCCATTTAGCAGCCAGTACACCCATTTCCACTCGTTCTGAATGATCACTAGATTTAAGAGATTTAAGACTATACATTTCCCCCTTGGCCGCGTCCAGAATTGAGAGCTCATAGGCCCGCAGTACACTGTTTCCTCTCCAGTAATTCACCACGGGCACCATTTACCAGAGAGCCCTGCCTGTGTTCCAAGCTGCCACCAGCAGCTTTCACTGACGCTTACCTATCACCTGTCATGTGCTCCGTCACCCACCACCTCCCCATCATTTGTTTTCTTAACTTAAAAGAAATGAAACCTGAGAGGTTATATAAATTCATCACAAAACCATTATTTAGTAGAAGAACAAAACCAAATCCAAAGCTGTCAGTAACTTCACTCCAAAGTATTGTCTTTCTTTCCTCTTTGCCTGGCCGAAAACCTCACCTTGAGATTTACCAAAATTGTGTGGAAGTCCCCAAGACCACGCCCTGGGGCATCTGAAACCCCCACTCCAGGGCATCTGAAGGTGCAGGTGAAATACGGACCATAGGGCAAACCATGGATTGTATCAACCATTACTTAGTCATACTTTACTCAATCTGTAAGAAAAAAAAAATCCACCAAATTCATGTTTCTCCTTGACCCTATAGCAGGAGTGGACCTATCTTCAGGAGCAGACTGTGGAGCCCTGCCGGTGCGGACAGGAGGGCTGAGGACGCTCAGTGGGCTGGCCCACGCCCGCCGGCACGTGGCTAGACACAGCGGTGCGTGTTTGCAGCGGGCAGCGCGCTACTGCAAGGAGAAACCGTGGTGTGACAGCCAACACCAGAGACATTATCTTCCAGACCAGCAGGGGCTGGCGCCATTACAACCCTGCCCCTGGAACAATTTTCTGCTGCTTCTCCTCTTCCATCAAAAAACTAGCTCATTATTTTGTTCATTGATATTTTCTAAATGTATGATGACTGAGAAAAAAATCACTTCAATCACTTTTCTAATGCAAATATATAGGTACTTAACATTTCATTACATACAATTCTACGATGTTCTCACAAAAGTAGCTCTCTGCCAGTATGGTATTTGCATAGAAAATGAGCTCAGAAAATTTCAGCTTATATGCAATACTTAACATAGAATTCTAAAAAAAAGTCTTGTCTTTTCCCAACGTGTCTGCTACTCCCCCGTTGTGATTACAACTATATTCAATATATTTCAGTATTTGGAGGAAAATAGCTGACTGAAAGTGGCAATATGTATGCCAATATTCACTCTTTTCCCCCAACTTTGTATTCTCCCATTCTCTGCTTTAGAGAGAGACATCCGTCAGAAGGGAAAAGATAAACTGGCATCTGTGCGAAAAGAGCCAGCACAGCGGGCTACGCCACTCTCCTCGGAAAGGCCGCGCACCGGGCTGGCCCCGGGACGGGGTTCCTGCCGGGTTCTCCCACCTTACTGGCAAGATGGCTCCCTGGGCCTCCACCCTTCACACGGGCAATGTGGTCACAGTGACACGTGCTTTCCTCCTGGGGCTCTGGGACTTTGGAACTTGCCAGGCAGAGGCTACCTGTGTGACCAACAAAACCCTGGGGGTTTAGGCTCCAAGGAGCTTCCCTGGTCGGCAACATTCCACACGTGCCATCCTGACTTGTTCCCGGGGACTCAGTGGTCCTGTCACTCCACTGGGACAGGGCCCTTGGAAGGACCTTTTTCCCTTTGCTGATTCTGCTCTGTATTGTCTCACTAGAATCGATCGCAGACATGGGTACCATTCGTGGAGCCCTGTGAGTCTTCCCAGGGGATCATCAGAGTGGGGCGTGGTCTTGGGGACTTCCACACAGCACCACTTTGTACAACCAAACCATAATCAACAGTACCTGACCCTTTAAAGGATGCGCCAGTCCCCACCATCACAAGCTCTCCCACAAATAGCACAGGGCAGAAATGCATCCTTCCCCAGTCCCTACATTTAATGCACGTACTTGAGTATAAATTAGACCTTCAACTAGAAAGCTCTCAGAAAAAGCCATTTATGCCAAAACCTCCTCATCCTGAGCTCTCATCGTTTTAACAGTTTCTTGATATGTTTGTCTTGGTTTGACAAGAAGAAAAATTAGATTTTAAATTATTTTCAATTTTACTTTAAAAAGCCCTCAGATTAGATTGGATAAAAGTGAGATTATTCTTGTTGATAGAGATGTTTTATGTGACAAAAATAAACAACACAATGAGGGAGGCAGGTGGCAAATCCAGCTACCCCAATAGTGCCTACTCTTCACCACGCGTCTGGGGAGAACACCCAAAACACACAAGCGTGGAGAGGAGCAAAGTGCACAGCCGCCCACCTGGATGCTCATCAAGAGGACGACCCAAGAACAGTCAGCTGTCCTCATCGGTGGCAGCACAACTACGAAATGCTCTGCCAGCGAAGGTCGGAGAAGACTGGAATGCCCAGGAGGGGAACCTGAGTATCTACCTGCAGGGCCTCAGCAGCCACCTCTGGTGCAATACCTGGGTGCTGCAGTGACGCGGGGACCACCTCTGGTGTGATACCTGGGTGCTGCAGTGATGCGGGGACCACCTCTGGTGTGATACTTGTGTGCTGCAGTGACGCGGGGACCACCTCTGGTGCAATACCTGGGTGCTGCAATGACGCGGGGACCACCTCTGGTGCAATACCCGGGTGCTGCAGTGACGCGGGGACCACCTCTGGTGTGATACTGGGTGCTGCAGTGACGCGGGGACCACCTCTGGTGTGATACCTGGGTGCTGCTGTGACATAGGGACCACCTCTGGTGTGATACCTGGGTGCTGCTGTGACATAGGGACCACCTCTGGTGTGATACCGGGTGCTGCAGTGACGCGGGGACCACCTCTGGTGTGATACCTGGGTGCTGCTGTGACATAGGGACCACCTCTGGTGTGATACCTGGGTGCTGCAGTTACACGGGGCCACCTTTGGTGTGATACCCGGGTGCTGCAGTGACGCGGGGACCACCTCTGGTGCAATACCCGGGTGCTGCAGTGACGCGGGGACCACCTCTGGTGTGATACCGGGTGCTGCAGTGACGCGGGGACCACCTCTGGTGTGATACCTGGGTGCTGCAGTGACGCGGGGACCACCTCTGGTGTGATACCTGGGTGCTGCTGTGACATAGGGACCACCTCTGGTGTGATACCTGGGTGCTGCAGTGACGCGGGGACCAGCTCTGGTGTGATACCTGGGTGCTGCAGTGACACGGGACCACCTCTGGTGTGATATCCGGGTGCTGCAGTGATGCAGGGACCACCTCTGGTGTGATACCTGGGTGCTGCAGTGACGAGGGGACCACCTCCGGTGCGATACCCGGGTGCTGCAGTGACGCGGGGACCACCTCTGGTGTGATACCTGGGTGCTGCAGTGACGAGGGGACCACCTCTGGTGTGATACCTGGGTGCTGCAGTGACAAGGGGCCACCTCTGGTGTGATACCTGGGTGCTGCAGTGACGAGGGGCCACCTCTGGTGTGATACCTGGGTGCTGCAGTGACGAGGGGACCACCTCTGGTGTGATACCTGGGTGCTGCAGTGACGAGGGGCCACCTCTGGTGTGATACCTGGGTGCTGCAGTGATGCGGGGACCACCTCTGGTGTGATACCCGGGTGCTGCAGTGACGCGGGGACCACCTCTGGTGTGATACCTGGGTGCTGCAGTGACGAAGGGACCACCTCTGGTGTGATACCCGGGTGCTGCAGTGACGCGGGGACCACCTCTGGTGTGATACCCGGGTGCTGCAGTGACGCAGGGACCACCTCTGGTGTGATACCTGGGTGCTGCAGTGACACGGGGCCACCTCTGGTGTGATACCTGGGTGCTGCAGTGACACGGGGACCACCTCTGGTGCAATACCCGGGTGCCGCAGTGACGCGGGGACCACCTCTGGTGCAATACCTGGGTGCTGCTGTGACGTAGGGAGAGCAGGTTCCATGTACTGTGGCCACGTAACAAACTGCCCCAATACTTGGTGGATAAAATGATCATTTTGTAATGCTTACAGCTTCTAAGGGTCAGGATTTCAGAAAGGGAACAGAGGGGACAGCTCATCTCTGCTCCCCACTGTCTGGTCCTTAGCGGGTAAGACACAAAGGCCAGTGATGGCTCAGTGGATGGCACTAGAACCAGCCAGAAGTTCCTTCACTCACACATCTGGTGGCTAGTGGTGGCTGTGGGCTGGGTCCAGCTCAGCTATCAGTGAGAACATCAACACATGACCTCTTCCCGTGGACTCCCCAGTGGGCTGGTCTAGGCTACCTCACAACACAGAGGCTGGGTTCCAACAGTAAGTGTCCCCAACAGAATCCAGTGGAAGGTGTATCACTTTTACCCTGCAAGCCATAGAGTGTCATTTCTACCATAGTCCCAGCCCAGCCAGATCCAAGGGGAGGGAACAGAGACTTCTCTCAATGGGAGGCATTTCACAGCGGCATTGTGACAAGGGCAGGTGGGATGGGAGATGTTGTAGTCATCTCTGGAAGATGTGATCTACCACAGTCCACCCTCTGGCCACACAATTCACATCCTCGCACATGCAAAGCGCACCCAACACCTCCCAAGGTCCCCTAAGCCCACTTGGTCACCATATATCAGCTTTGAGATATGACCTCATCATCTAAATCACATCCAGGAGCTCATGCAGGTCAAGGCCAGCCCCTCCCTCATCCTTCCTCCCGACCCAGATCCAAAGACCTGTGACCCAGACACACCCACAGCCCACACACAGTGGTGGGCCCACCCAGGACAGCCACTCGGGGCAGGCCAGCACCTGGACTAGGGCTCCGTCCTGCTGGCTGGGGGTTGTTCTCCAGGGCTCTCAGCTCTGCCCTCCCAAATGTACTTCATTTCCATAAAAAGTACCCCACTTCTGCAGCTGCGCAGTTTTCTCCGCCTGCGTCCTGCCTGCAAAAGTCTGGAGGTCCGAAGGCCTCTTCTCATTTTGTACTGCCTCTCAGTGGGAGCACACACACGATTCCTTTTAACACCTTGTGAGCTTTTTGTGCATCGACTGACACTCCACTGCACTAGACAATCGCACGGCAGAGACGAGCCCTTCTCCGCCCTGGCTCCGTTCCCGAGGCCGTGGGATGACGAAGCCCTTTGGGCGCTGCTTGCTCAGCGCCAGGACCTGCCGGCCTCCGCCCATCCAAAAGGACGGGGCTGCACTCGGGTCTGGATCTGAGGCCTCAGCGGAGGACCTCCCAGCCCAGCCCAGACTTGCTCTCTGCCTAAAGCCGTTTCTTCATTTAAGGAGCTTTTGCCTGGAGGAGCCTGGGCATTGGGAACAGTTTTATTTTTGAACCCAGCAAGTCCTCTCTCTTTAAGTCCAGTGGAAGCCAGGTGGCACTTTGCATCTTCTGCCTGGGAGTCTGTTGAACTAGATGATGGAGTTCATCAAACACGCGTGTATTTTCCACTTTCCCACAGCAACAGCAACACCAAGCTTCCCACCGCCACCTAACAGGGGACCCCCTTCCTCCAGCACGAGATACCCCATTCCCTCCTTTCCTTCTGGCGCAGGCAAACTGCAGCCAGCAGGCCAAGCCTGGGGATGCCCACATGTCCTTACTGCCTGTGGCTGTCTTCTCCAGCAACAGCACAGTAGGCGGGACAGATGCTGAGTACCGCCCCCAAGTCTAGAATACCACGCCCTGTCTCAAGGCTTCTGTGAGGCCCTCAGGCATCCAGCAGGGCGTTCCGTGAGGCCCATGGGCTCTGTCTGCCACCATCCCAAAGCCAGTGCTGCAGGCTTCAGGGGTTTTATTATGGTGACACCTGGTTCCAGCTCCCGAAACCCATTCAAGTTACCTTACTGCTGTTTAACACACCTGCCCTCACTCAGCAGTGCAAAACAGCCATTTTATCATGCTCACAGATCCCGCAGCTCAAGAACTAGGAAAGGCACCACTGGTCAGGGAGCCCCAGCCACGAAGAATGAAGCCAGGGTGAGTGTCCACTGGGGCTGGAATCACTAGAGCTGCCCACCTCCACGTGGCCGCTCCACGTGGCTGCGGGGTTTCCTCACAGCACACATGCCCAGTGGCCCTAAGGGAGAGCCTTTCATAACCTGGCCCATAGTCACAAGTTGGCCCAGACTCAAGGGGAGGGAACAGAGACCCCATGTCTCAATGGAGAAGTGCCAAAGTCACATCATACGAAGAGCTTTGCCACAGCTACTTGAGGACAATCCATCTGCCGGCAGCTGGGTCTGGATTATTTTCCGTTGTCTCTTATTTCACCTCCAAGTCCTGCACTTGCAGCAAGAAGCTGCATTACAAGTAGAGCTGTACGCTAATGATTCCTGTTTTTCACTAATTTCTCAGTGAAAACAGCTTCCGAACAAAGCTTAAGATCAATAAGTAAACCAGCATTTTCTAACGTCTGAAAGTTCAATGCATCAACAATGTCACTGAACAGCTTCTGTGGACTCTGCCATGACCACATCAGCCTCATCCTTCGGTGCCTTTCTGCACCGTTCACTGGCCCAGGCAGAGAAGCGTGAATTCCCAACGTGGAAAGAAATCTGTTTGCCAGGGGACCCCTGGACTGAAAGCTTACCAGGACCTCCAGAAATCTCCACTGACAGGATATGGCAGAACCGCCCCTTGCAAAAGATAAAACAGTCACCGACCCAACACTCCCACGCATCTTCAGATAAGAATGTTATTCAGGCTTTTCTCCAAACTGTGACCTCGAAGCTTTTAAATTCCTTTCTGTCTCCCAGCAAGAAACAATAACCATGGAAGACTACGAGACAAAATGGTCCACTGCAGAAGTCCGAGTGTTCTTCCTCCCTGCATGAATCGCTCTGAAAGCACTTCAAACACTTGCTGCGTGGGACTCCCCCACACCCACACTTGCAGTTGGTAAGCTGTCAGAGCCTTTCGTTTCTTTCTAAATGCCTCTCTGCCTTCGTCTCCTCACCTCTGTCACCATTTCTCATCCCCTACGTCAAAAGGCATCATCTAGCGTCTGGATTCGATTACTTGGCATGCTTTGGTTGATAACCTCTACTGGTTCCCTTCCTTCCACACACCCAAGCAGGTGAGTCTTAGGAAACACAGTTCACTCTCTCAAGACTTCCACTGCTGTCCATGGCCTTTGCCACGTAAGGTTCAAATTCCTCCTCCAGGTCCTCCAGGCAGCCTCAGTCTGGCCCTGATCTCCCCATCCGCTACCCACCCCCGCCCAGCCACGCTGAGCCTCACACAGTCCCACGAAAAAGTCACGCTCAGTCTCCTCTCAAAACCCGTGAGAATGTCCTCTCCACATCCAGCGTCCCTGCCCCTCTCTCTCAGCCTTCGGCTCCCAGCCCAAGTTCCACCCCTCCCTGGAGCGCTCCCCACCACTCTGCATCTCTCCTTTGCAGGTTTCCGTGTTTAACCACAGCCTGCTTACATTTCTGTGCTCACCTGTTTCGGGTGTGTTAGTCCTACACTTGGTTCCAAGAGTATAAAAGTATGATTTAACCTTCTTGCAAACCCCCTCCAGTGTCAAATCGAGCATGGTGCCAAACAAAAGTCAGCATATCGTAAATATCTGCTGAACGAACCAACAAGAGCCGGGAAAACTCAAGCCTCTGGGCCTGAAAACGATAGCTGCTAAAACGCGAGGATCTAAATCTTCTTTTAAGAGCAATTTACATTTTGCTTTGAGAAAAATATTTGATAAACCTGCCATACCTGGCCAAGTCCCCTGCTGACACTACGACTCCACTTCCAAGCCAACCTCTTCTGGAATCCATTCAAATAAGAGGAAAAGGCCTTATTTTATCAAGACCTTATCTGATGCTATATCAACATCATCAAAATAAAATTGCAGGCCAGGCGCAGTGGCTCACGCCTACAATCTTAACACTCTGGGAGGCCAAGGCAGGAGGATCACTTGAGGTCAGGAGTTCAAGGCCAGCCTGAACAAGAGCGAGACCCCGTCTCTACAAAAAATAGAAAAATTAGCTGGGTGTGGTGGTATAACCTGGATTCCCAGATACTCAGGAGGCTGAGGTAGGAGGATCGCTTGAGCCCAGGAGTTTGAGATTGCTGTGAGCTATGATGATGCCACTGCACTCTAGCCCAGCCAAGAGAGTGAGACCCTGTCTCAAAAAAATAAAATAAAATAAAAATAAAGTTGCATGGGGCTTTTCTCCAAAATGCTTTCTAAGCAGGAGTTCCTAAACACTATCATCAAGGGTAAAGAATAAAACAAAAAAGTTACACATCCCAAAAAATTAGACCAAAAAGTTATACCATCATCAAGGATTTTTAAAAAAGAAAAAAGTTACACAGCCTAAGAAATAAGTTAGGTAAAAGAAAAACCTTGGTATCCTTCTCCCTGCCACAGAGAACCACCGCATGTGGTCCTGTCGTTAGCCATGATAAACCCCATCTGTGCCTGCAGATGACCAGCCCAGAAGGGGACTCACTGGTGTGAAGACAAACATTTAAAACACAAAACCGGAGCCTGATAGTGCCTGCCACCCTCTGCAGAATCAGGGGAGGAGGGCAGAAAGGGAAAATTCAGGAACGGAAATATTATAACAGATTGAACCAGAAAGGCAAACACAGCTCTCTTTGACTTGTGTTTTTAACATTTGCAAAGTGCTGAGAGGTCAAGCCTCTACTTACTGGTTCCAATCCCAACTAGGAAAATGTGAGAATGAGAACAAGGCAGGAATAAACCAATTTCCTGAAAATAAAACGTAAATATTGATGACAGGACCTGTAAACAAAACAGCTGCCCCACATAAACTGCCCCCCATGTACGTTTCTTCACAAGCGGTCCTCGCTGATCGGCACTTTCAACCTTGGCACGAACTCATGCTCAAACTCATCTGCCTAGCCTTTCGTGTCAAATGGTGATAAAACGAAAACTACAATAACAGTTAACAAGGCTTAACCTCGTATCAGCCCAAAAGGTAAGCATTCCAGTCCATTTTAGTAAAGTTCCCAGCAAGATCTCCCCAAAACACGGCATCCCAAGCAGCAGGGCAGCTGGGTGACGGCCACAACTCTCGTAAGAAAACTCAAAGTAGCCTGACAACGGTGTGGGCACATCAGAACCAAACCACCCCCGACACCCCGTAAACAAAGGGGATGCGCGTGCCGGTAAGTACCTTCTGCCAAGACGACACCGCCCAGCGCAGCAGATCGCGGGGCTCGAGGTGTGATAAGGAACAGGCTCGTCCTCTCTACGGAAAACCAGTGTTTTACTGCGGGCTTCTGAACGTCTATTTGCTGTGTTTTTTGCTTTTTTTCTACCTAATAAAACTAGACCTTTAAGAAAAAAGTCGGGGCCTGGTATAAAGGTCGACTTCCTTTTCCACAACCAGAAAACCCACCCACATCCCCACTGTCACGCTTAGTAACTTTAAAGTCAATCCGCCAATGAACGCAGGTGGGGACAAACGGGAAGGAAGCAGTTACCAGTGCACCCACCTGCCCCCTCTCTGGCTCCCCGGCACACACGGTAGCCCAGGGATTTACCGAGTGCCTCCTGAAGGACCCTCCCGTCTCCAACTCTGAAACACACACGAGCCAAAATCCAGGAAGGGCGCGGTCACAGAACAGATGCTGCAGGGTTAGATCTCTGTGGAAGAAACCCTGCTCGCAAATGGCCATTTACACTGGAACCGGAGTGCGACCACTGTTTATTAAAGTTTGCCACACTTGAGAAATAAGGGAAAAGAAGAGCCGCCTGGTGATGGATATTTTTAATTAAAACGTTCAGTTTTCAGTAAGGGCTGATTCTCTCTGCTGATTTCTAAAGGCTTAACCTGAGCTGTGCTCGCAGCGCGGACAAGCGCTGCCACACGCAGAGCGCGTCTATGTTTCTGATTTCGGCAGGAGGAAAGCACTGCAACCGTGCTGCTCCCACCGGGCTTCACGTGGCTAAGGGCGAGAGTTCTGCCCGAGTGGGCGGGGCTCTGTGTGAAGCACCATATTCCAAGAACGTCTAACACAGAAGGAAGCCTGCCTGCGATGGCAGAGATGCCAGTACCAACCTGAAAAGCCAAAGTTCTTCTCCCACATTCAAACAGCAGCAATATCACTAAATTTCATTTCTGTTTCTCTAAACCAGCAGTTCTGAAACTTCTCAGTCTCGGGGCCACTTTATGCTCCTAAAACTTAGGAAAAGTAGTGAGAGCTCCTCCCTTTTATCACTACCAAAATGTTACCATGTTAGAAATCAAAATGAGGGTTTTACAATTTTTGTTAATGCATTTTAAATTAATAAAAAACCTATTGCATGTTAAAATAAATGACATTTTTATTAAAAATAGAACTGTATTTTCCCAAACAAAAAATTTTAGTGAGAAGAGTGGCAATGTTTTTCATTTTTGAGAGTCTCTTTAATGTCTGGCTTAGTAATAGGGCCATCAGGATTCTCAGGTTTGCTTTTGTAGTTAATCTGCTGCAACGCGTGATTTCAGTCGAAGTACGTGAGGAAAATCCAGCCTCATACGTGTATAATAGTTGCGTGTCAGTATGCGGTCTTTTCAATAACCGTCAATATTTTTTGATGCTACACCGAAACTCAACAAGCGGTAGTTTCTTAAAGATCATTTGCAATGCAGAATCTGAACCCATTCCAATAACTTTTTCATACTCTGTTACATCAAAACCACTTGGAGCGGCTCTTTACCCACGCGACTTTGTAACAGCATGCACCGGCCAGCGAGAAAAGATGGTTACGCAGATCTGTCCCCGTTCACTCTCCGACATCACGTGCACTGCTCAGTCTCATCAGAAAAGTCTCCAGGCCTCGGGAAGCTGCCAAGTTCACGGCAGAAGACACAAGTTTTTCCAAACTCTAATTTGCAGATGAAAGCTCAATTTTTATCACTGGCAGCAAATACCACCAGTTGTTTTCCTTGAAGAGGCAGGCTCATTTCATTCATTTTTGGGAAAATTCTGTCAGTTGCTTCTCTCGGGGAAAACAGTGTTCTGTGGGGGAGGGGAACAGCCCTACTGGATCGCACTGGGCTTGTCCTTGGGCCACCAGCGGGTCTCGACACTCGCAGAAGCGATGGGGCCAGTTAAAAAGACACATGCTAGAGCAGCGGTCCCCGACCTTTTGGGCACCAGGGACCAGTGTCACGGAAGACAATTTTTCCACGGATCGGGGGGATGGTTTGGGAAGACCCGAACGCGTTACATTTGCTGTGCAGTCAGACCTCTCTGCCAGTGATGATCTCTGTTTGCAGCAGCTCCCCAGCCTGGCATCACCGCCTCAGCTCCACCTCCTGTCAGATCAGCAGGCATTAGGTTCTCATAAGGAGCGTGACCTGGATCCCTCAAGTGCGCAGTTACAGCAGGGTTCGTGCTCCTGTGAGAGTCTAATGCCACCGCTGATTGACAGGAGGCAGAGTTTATGCGGTCACGCGAGCAATGGGGAGCAGCTCGGTTCCTAACAGGCCGCGGACCAGTACCAGTCTGGCCCAGGGGTTGGGAACTGCACTGCTAAAAGGTCCAGATTCAACACAAGTAGCTTGTTTCTGTTTCAAGCTTGAGGCTATCAAGGACGCAACATCCTGCACAGCTGGGAGCCAGTAAGACACCAGCAGCTTTGCCCACCGGTGCTTTTGTGCCGTCACTGCAGATGCAGACACAGGCAGAAAGGCAGATCCTGTCCAGTAACTAACCTCATAAACCCCCTGAAAGGATCCTGAAGACCCCAGGAGGCTACAAACATGCCTTGGTTAGACAGGGGATAAGTCTGTCTACCGTACAGCATGTTGACTACAGTTAATAATAGCATGCTGCATACGTGTAAATTGCTAAGGGAGATTTTTTTTTTTTTTTTTTGAGACAGTCTCACTCTGTTGCCCAGGCTGTAGAGTGCCGTGGCATCAGCCTAGCTCACAGCAACCTCAAACTCCTGGGCTCAAGCAATCCTCCTGCCTCAGCCTCCCGGGTAGTTGGGACCACAGGCATGCGCCAACATGCCCGGCTAATTTTTTCTATGTTTAGTAGAGACGGGGTCTCACTCTTGCTCAGGTTGGTCTCAAACTCCTGACCTCAAGTGATCCTCCCACCTCAGCCTCCCAGAATGCTAGGAT
>CAUYRT010054122.1:0-80083 GCA_963574885.1 Lepilemur ruficaudatus | reverse complement strand
TAATATTCCATATTTTTTTACTGGACCTTTGAAACCTGGTGCGTATTTAACATTTATATTACATCTCAGTACAGACCAGTCATGTTTCAAGTGCTCAGTAGCCATGTGTAGATAGTGACTACTGTGTTAGACAGTACAGATATAGATGGTAAGTGTCATGAGAACAGATACTAGTAATATTACTTCTCTTCACTTTTAATCCCTTTTGCTCACTTAATAGTTAGAATTGGAATTATATAAAATGAGATCATCTACCAAGGTAGTCATAGGATATTCAGTAATTTCTTAAAGTACAGTCATGCGCTACATAATATTTCAGTCAATGATGGACCTCATATATAATGGTGGCCCCATAAGATTATAATGGAGCTGAAAAATTCCCATCACCTAGTGATGCTGTAGCCATCCTATCAGGGTCATATAATGCATTACTCATGAGTTTGTGGTGAGTCTGGAGGAAACAAACCTACTGTGCGACCAATCTCTCAAAAGTATAGCACATAAAATTCTGTTCATTACATAACACTTGACAATGATAATAAACAGCTATGTTAGTGGTTTATTTATTTACTATACTATACTTTTTATTGCTATTTTAGGGTATATTCCTTCTACTTATAAAGAGAACTGTAAACAGCCTCAGTCTTTCAGGAGGTATTCCAGAAGGAGACATTGTTATCAGAGGAGATGACAACTCCATGCCTGCTATTGCCCCTGAAGATCTTCCAGGGGGACAAGACGTGGAGGTGGAAGACAGTGATATTGATTATTCTGACCCTGTGTCGGCCTAAGCTAATGTGTGTTTTTATGTTTTCATTTTCAACAAAAAGTTTAAAAAGTGAAACAAAACAAAACTTATATAGAAAAATGCAAAAGTACTTATAGAACAGGTAAAGCATTTTTGTATAGCTGTACTATGTGTTCGCATTTTAAGCTAAGTGCTATTACAAAAGAATCAATAAGTTAAAAAAATAAAAAATTATAAAGTAAAAAGGTTACAATAAGCTAAGCTTAACTTATTATTGAAGAAATTTTTTTTATATAAATTTAGTGTTGCCTAAGTATATAGTATGTATAAAGTCTACACAGTAGACACAGTAAGACACAGTAACGTCCCGGGCCTTCACATTTACTCACCACTCACTCACTGACTGACTTCGAGCAAATTCTAATCCCGCAAGCTCCATTCATGGTAAGTACCTTAAACGGGGGTGCCATTATTTTTATCTTTTATATTGCATTTTTATTGTACCTTTCCTATGTTTCAATATATTGAGATACACAAATACTTATTATTGCATTACAATTGCTTATACTATTCAGTACAGTAGCACGATATCCAGGTTTGTAGCTTAGGAGCAAGAGGCTATGCTGCATCATATAGCCCAGATGTATAGGATGCTATGCCATCTAGGTTTTTGTAAGGCTCTCTATGGTGTTCAATGATGAAATTACCTAATATCAGAACTCTTAGAACATATACCTGTGGTTAAGTAATGCATGACTATGAATTTAATTGAGCCAGTAAATAAAAATCAGCAATACCTACACAGTGTTTGTCAGCGTTGGTGCTGGAAAACTCATATTTTTTTCTCTTTGGAAACCTTTAGGAAATTGAGCTCATCTTCGGTAACAAAAATGATGCTATGTCAATTTGAGCAGCCTAGATGGGATCAGGAAGCATCCTGATCAAATCACAGTCTGTTGCTCTAGCCCAAGTTTTCAGACTTCTGCCTTTCCAGAAGAGGTCTGGTTCTATGAATATAAATACAAAATTCATCCGATTTGGTATTACAGAAGTTTGTCTTCTTTCTAGTAAACTGGGCCAGCTCCCTAAGAGGTGGATGGTCTGGATTAATGGAAGATCTGGAGGACAGCCTCGCCATTGGCTAGCTACACTCGGGAAGCAAATAAACATCAAAGAATTTCTTCTCTGAATGGTCCTTTTGCAGATAATAGTCTACTTTTGCTTAGAGATATATCCCTGGTAGCGTCCGTGTGCTACGTGAATAAATGAGTCATGGAATCATAGGATGTTGGAGTTTGAAGATACCTTAAAGATCATCTTGTTAGCATTTCTACACCCTCCTCTACCCTGATTCTTATTTTACAGGAGAGGAAGTAGGCATAATACCACATTTCTTCTGATCTTGAAAGCAGAATTGAGACCTGGCATAAGATTTTCTCTAGAACCCGTTTTCATTAAAAGTGTGTTCCAGACCAGACTGAAGGCATGTTATACCCTACAGAATAATTCTTGCACATGCGGTTTATATATTTGCAACTAATGAAAAATCACTCCGCATAGAGTCTCTTCCTCTAAATAGTTAAGCTTTACGTATTCTTGAAGCATCAAATGTGTCCCTTTAAATGGATTCTCCCATTTATTTTAAATTTCCTAAAATAAAAAAGATCCCCGCTATGTATGGACTTCTTTGTCAGTTCCTGCCTCTGTACTCCCAGCTGTGGCTACTAAAGAGCTCCCAGCAGATTGCTCAGCTTTGCCTAATCCCGGAATCATTAAGATTCAGGCCTGGTGGTATATTAGAAACTAATTCTCCACCAGCAGGAATAAGAAAATTAGTCTGTAGCCCTATGCCAGGTGTCCCTTTTCTCCCAAGGACTGCATCAGCACCAAGCTGAGATTTCGTTCTCTCACCACCCTCCCCCATCTTCCCTCTGCATTTCTATTCCATTCTAAGGAGCTGCCTACCCTCCTGGGCCTGTTGCAACAAACCTCAACCCCAAGCCAAGTTTTTTATGGCTCTGTCCCTCCTTCTAGCTCCCACAGGTCTTTTCCTCTGGAGTCTAGTTTCTCTTCCCTGCATCGTCAGTTTTCGTGGCTGCCCTGCTTAAACCCCAGTGGAGCTTCCTGACAGCATGGATCCGTTCCCTCACCAAATATCAGGTACCAAACCAATCCCTGTTTGACACCCCTTGCTTCTCTTTCTTTAAAGCAGAATTTTTAGGAACCTGGCCCAATCCTATAGGATTCACTGTATTATTCTGGATCTAGTGATTTCGACTTTCGACTTTAGACCCTCTTTCTCTGGAGTTATCACATCCACTGTAGGATTATTCCTCCTACCCTTGATTTCTTTGTTTCCAGACAGCTTCCTTCTCTCCACTACTCTACTGCCAGGCACAGTTCGGCTGAGGTTGAAATTACACAGAATATCAGATTCTGGCCATTTTTCAGAAGAAGAATAAGAAATCCTTGTTTGTGCTATAATATAGTATTTCATTCCAGTAATCCTAAGAGTTTTTCTGCAAGGTTATTATACTTTTATTATCTTTGATGGCTACCTTACCAAGAAAAATTAAACATCTGTCTAATTTTAAACATCTAGTTTAAAAGGCACTATCAAAACTGGCTATAGTATATGGTTTCATAAAGATGAGAAAAGGCATTCTAATGTGGTGAGTTCTGTTTATGCAGAAAATCACAGATACTTAGATGAGTTGAGTAAGAATGGAAACCCATGCCATATAGTACCATTGATTATTTTTTATTTTTGCCTTCACATTTGTTTTTGCTCTTTTGATGCTAAGAAGAAACATACTGTACAAAGACAGATTTGTTTTAAGTATAGAAATCTCTATTATCAGAATTGTGCACACTAGAACATACCCTGGCCCCATATATTTAATATTAGCCTGCAGAGACTTCATCATATCTTAGGCTTCAGGAAAAAAAAAATGTTTCTATAGCCGTCTTGAAAATTGTCTGACAATATATCAGTCAAAGGATGTCATATAAAGTAAAACATTAAGAAGAATATTTATGGGGTTTTTGTGCTATCCTAGCATTACAATTCCAATAAATCATTCTGCAGCAGGTACCCCTCTTTCCTTTCTGTCTTTGTAAAAGTTGCACAGCCTAAAAGATGGTTAGAGCTGGAAAAGTCACAAGCCCGATAGAATCCTGAATTGGATGGTAGTCATTAAACTGCCACCTTGTGAGACATTACTCCCTAGCCTATGTGTACACTTTGCATGAAATTAAAACTAGTTTGTTACAGAGAAGTGGCTGCATAATTTTCAAAGGCATTCTAATTCCCAAATAGCACTAGAAAACTGCAAATTAAAAAGATACCAAGTGGTAGTAGTCATTTTGACAATGTATTGACAATGAGCAGTTAGAGATATCACACTAGCAGTGTGGATTTAAGAAGTGCTGTTAAGTAAGTAGTTTATCTTATAGTGGCTGGGAAGCTCTCCCGCCCATTCTGGGGCTTTCTAGATTTGTGTTGATTCTTGTGTCAGGCTCCATACCACCCTTGGTAAGTAAGTCAGGTTTTCATTCTGGGTGACGTTCCTTTTAAGGGGGATATGAAATAGTGAAAAAGATTTCAAGGTGTGCATTCTAACAGTCCATCTATGTGGGCAACATTGTAAACTTACCATTAATAGACACCTTTCTCTTGTTTTCATTTTACCTTGGATAGGTTGAGGAGTTGCTGCTGGGTCCTGAGTCAGCCTGAGGTGCTAATGAATTCACAACTTAGAAGGAAAAGAAAAGGAAATGGACTTGGGTTTTGAGTGTCATTAATATTCAGTCCAGAGCTTTCACAGTGGAGTCCCCTGGCCTACATGACAGGCAGATATGCAGGACAGCTACACATTCAGGAGGGGAGGGTAGTACCCAGGTCCCTACCTTCATTCATATTTCATCCCTGTACAACAGGCCTTGCAAAAGAGAAAATGGTAAGAACTTCTAGGTTTTTATTTTCTTATTCTTCTTCCCGAGTTAGTTGTTCATTTATACAGAGGTGGGAATGGATGTTCTTCTCTTGTTTGAAAAATCTCATATCTTCTCTTCAGAGTTCCTAGGATAGCAGGAACAAAATGAACAACAACAACAAAAAGCCACCACAAGACTAAAAATAAGAAATTGGTACCATGTGTAAAAGGTAGCTAAATATGACACAAATATTCATTGCTTCTATTTTACTCTATTGTTTAAGGAAGCCACACCCAATTATATAGCATTTTTCTGTAATGTTACAAACATTGCAAAATCTAAGCTACAGATTTGCAATGAGGACATATTCTAACTAATCTATAATTTAGTGTAGTGAGCATGATCCATATCGCCATGACCCTGCATGGAAATTGTGTATATATTTTTAATTATCAGTTAATATGCTTACTTCCTCAGTTAAAACATGTTCCTTATATTTCCAAATTTTTCCTAATTAAAGCATTTTAAATGCCATATGTTTCAAACCAGTCTCCTTAGATCAAGTTGTAAATTTACATAAGTACACATTAATGTAAAATTTTATCAACATTTAATTTAAAAAAAACCAAATTGGCACAATATAATTTGCATATGTAATATAAAACTGTTCAAATAATCTCAGTTTTCATGCATTTATTGATTTGTATAGTACTCACAAATGGCACAGAAATGGAAAGGATAGAAATGTTAACTAGGAGTAGAGCTGAAAATAAAAGGTCATAATTCAGAACTCCCAACCCATTTGTGATCTCACAGGAGTTCCTTGACTTTTCTGAGTATGAATGTTTATAAAATAAAGATCTGATAACCACATAAGTACTATTATTCCTTAATTATTATATTACATTATTATTATTATATAAAGAACCTGGCCAAAGTACAACTCCAAATATTTCATAACACTATCTTCACTGATTCTTCAACTGGTTCATGAGGTTTTTGAAGACAAAGGCCATGACTAAATAGTCCCTACATCTATTGTAGTAACTGGCATATAGTAGACACTTGATAAGAATTATTGAATTAATGAATGAAAGCTCCTTGACTTTTTAGGAGTTGAAACAGTTTAGGTCAGAAACTGGTTATACCATATACGATCCAGGCAACCTTGAGTCAGTTACTCAAATTCATTGTGCATTGGTTTTAGCATTAAGGAAAAAAAGAAAAGAAAAAATAAGGAGGCTGCCTCTTAAGGTAATTATTAAATAAAAGTAACTTACATTAAAAAGGATGACACATTTCCGGACCCAAAATACATAACTTCTTTTCCTACTTCCCACTCTCTACATTGCTACCGCATGAATTGGAATTCAAGTCCTAAGTGAGAGAAACTTGCTAATACACAGCTCTTCAATCTTTCCTGCAGCTTTCTTTCCTTTGACATAAAAGAATGAAGAGAATTTGCAAGGGAATAGGAAAAGTGAGTATTCAGTGAAGGGAGAGGGAAGAAAGAGGAAAAAATGTTGACTTGGCTTTTGGACATTCCAGGGATTGTGGGAAATGCTTGCTTTCATGCCAGGGGTAAGCACCCTGGATGAGAGGCAAAGTCTCAGAGCAGATGATTTGTGTTCCTGCACTACACTGCTTCTTCCGGCGCTACCAGTTCTCTGACTCTACTGGTCCCATCCTTGACTTCTCCAAGGGACCACAGGCTATTTCCAGTACACTCTGTTGGGGCATCTTGCTTATCACTTCTTTTTTCCTATTTCCCTTGAAAACCTTTCTTATAAGCTATCTAATACTTCAGACCTCTACTTTTCTTTTGCTAATCTGATAAATTCATCCCTTCCAGGAAAACTTTTAAGCAGACAATGAGTTAATTATATCAAGTTTTTGTTTCAATGTTAGTATTTCTAGAAATCATGGCAAGCTTTTGATGAGAGGTTTTTGGCTGGTGCTTCTCTTGCCACATAAAACCACAGATTTTGTGCTTACTTGTGCTGACACTGTTGAATCTTGAAGCTGTTGGTGGGAGCTGTTTTGGGCTTTGAGGAGCTAAAAAACTCTAGAGAGGGAATTCTTTCTTATTTGAAATGAAAATAGCTCTATTCACTTTTTTTCCTGGCCGTTAAAGCAATCTATTATGCATATTATACCAGTGTGGATTAGGTACAGAAAGGAGAAAGGTAAAATAAGACCCCTATCTACTCGTTTTAACATTTTAGAATATGTATTTTTTCAGTATTTTTCACTGCTAATATACAAGAAAACTGAATCATATTATATTTTACTTTCTTTCTTCAATAAACAATATATTATGGAGAGATTTCAATGTCAATAAATATAGAACTACATAATCATTTTTAATGTCCACATAGAATTCTACTGCATGTTATTTTACTCCTTTCAGACCACTGTAACAAAAGTCCCATAAGCTGAGTAGCATATAAACAACAGACATTTATTTCTCACAGTTCTGGAGCCTGGGAAGTCCAAGATTAAGGTGCTGGCAGATTTAGTGTGTGGTGAGGGCTTGCTTTCTGGTTCATAGACAGGGCTTTCCTGCTGTGTCCTCACACGGTGGAAAAGGTGAGGGTTCTTTCTCTCACCTCTTTTATAACAGCACTAATCCCATTCATGAAGGCTCTATCCCTATCACCTAATCACCTAACACAGGTCCCACCTCTTAATACTATCCTAATATCCTCGGTGGGGTTAGGATTTTGACATATAATTTTGAGGGGAAACTAACATCCAAACCAAGCACATGTTAATATCATAATTTCTTTAACCATTTCCTTATTAGTGAGCATTGTGTTTGTTTCCAATTTTTTATTCTTATAAGCAAAACTCACGGACTTTCTTCAAAATACAGCTTTGATATTAATTTGATTATAATCTGATATATAATATTGGATTATATTCTTAGTTGATTTGTTAGGTCTAAGAGGATACATATTTAGAATTATGATTTATCTTGCCAGGTTGTCCTTTTAAATGTTTGAGCTATTTATCCTTTCCACTAAAAGAATGCTTAATGGATGTAGTCACTGATACATACACACAGTATTAACCAAATACATTTTCATGTTTGTAAAACACTTTCACATTGATTGAACCATTTGACCCTCATGTGAGGTAGGTAGGGTAGGTACCTACCCTGTTTATACAGTTTTTACAGCTGAGTCAACTAAGACCCCTGGTATACGCACTTCCTTGATGGTCCAGCAAGTGCTGCTTCCAGGGTCCTTTCGTTATCAGATATTCAAGAAGTCTTAGTCCATTTTGTGCAGCTATAATAGAATACCTGAGATTAGGTGATTTACAAAGAACAGAAATTTATTTCTTACATTAATAAAGACAAGGAAGTTCAAGGTCAAGGGGCCATCATCTGGAGAGGGCCTTCTTGCTGCATCATCCCAGATTGGAGGGCAGAAGGGCAAAAGAGAGAGGGAGAGGGTAAGAGGGAGGAAAACTCTTCCTTTTATAACAAAGCCACTTCCAAAATAATGGCATTAATCCTTTAACTGCCCTTGTGCCTAACCATCTCTCATTAGGGCCCACCTCCCGACACTGTTGCATTGGAGATTAAGTTTCCAACACATGTTTTTGTGGGACACATTCAAACCATAGCATGGAGGTAAGATGATATTTCATTATATTTATAGTTTAGATCCAATATTTTAAAAATCCATGGTCTCTGCAACAAAATAATAGCAAGTGCCAACTGGCTTTTCATTTACATATAATTTGCATCTAGTTCTTTGAATGCTATTGTGTACAGAAATCCTTTTAGCCCCTTATTAGGAAAAGCCACCTTTTTTGGTGAAAATAACACTCAAAACTCTAAGGTTGGCACTGGTAAGACACTTTATTACTGGAAAAGAGGATCTAAACTACCCAGTGCCACTCTCCCTCTGAGGGCCACCTCCCCCATGGATTTTCTTACTAATAGTGCTGCCATTTCAATAATGCCCATGAGACTTGATTTATCTTTTAACACTTTGATCATAGCCTTTCACTTGATACCTATGACGCAGCTGAGACAAATCTGTAATACCTAAGCAACACACGATTAAAGGGAAAGCAACAGATGATGCATGCCATGTTTTATTGTACTGTAATAGATACTTGTAAATCTAACGTAAATTGTGGATTCTCTTAGTGATTAAACTACATGTAAACAATCATGTAAAATATTTTGTATGTTAATTAATAAAATTCATAGACTCACTAGAGTCCATAGAGTCCAAACATGGACCACAATTATTAATCTTAAATTCTTTGCTGGAGATAAGTCTGATTTAAAAAATTATATCTGACTTTCTTCTGTTATTATTGATTTCTTCAAAATATGCATTCTTTCTTGAATTTTTCTTTATCTTATTAGGCAGAACCCAACACTACATCCCTATATACCTAGACTCTCTAAAGTATAGATCAAGAGAGGCCAATACTTATTATTACCTAACTCCAGGTTCCCTCCCTGACAATTTACAGTTTCTTCCCTGACTTCACCTCTCAACCAATGCCCTGGTTCTACACAAACATCAGAAATATAGCTGTTTCTATTCAACACGCTATCATAGCACACATACAACAAAAAGAGATAAACTCTCATAGAGCTCAGGTGGGACTGACTTTCCATTCCTACTCTTGTTTTCTGTTTTCTTCAACCCCTTTCTAAAGTTTGATGTTGTTTCCTTTTTGCTTGCTGAAAGAATTTAAAGTTCTATGTTATTTTGTAGTCTAAGAGATTCCATAACTTGAGAAACTCTTTGTTTCTTAAAACAGTTGCTAGGAGACATTGGCTAAACAACAATAAATCAATAAACCTGTGGTCTTGTGTTCCCTGGAAGCAGAGGAATAGTGTGTCCTTTTGCAGATGAGGATATACTAAAGAGAATTGGGCAACTACTCAGAGGCATGATCTTCTAGTTCTTAGCAGAGGATGAGAGAGAATGAGCGAGATCAGTATAACAAAGATGATTTTCTGAAAAGGTAACTTCCATGAAGATATTGAAAACTGGGTTTTGACGCAGATTTTAAGATGAGAGTTGATATTAGAAGAAAGAGTTGGTTTCCTCTAAAACCACGTAAAAATTTCACTAGGGGGTGATGAGTGAGGTTTGCAGTTCAGGGTATTTTACAAAGATAATTTGCACAAGTCCACAGTGTGGTGCTGTGAAGGAATGAATGCTTCTGTCTCATTTAGTAATTTAGTAGAGCAGTTATCTGCAATTTCCTTATTTTTAAACCCAATGAAAATTTGTTAATTCCCTCCCTCCAAAAATCCCCAGTTGTTGAGTGTGGCTTATAGTGTAAATTCCCCTTTTGGTGCCCCATAATTCTAGGGCTAAGCTAAAAGAAGGCTTTACTTTCATTGTGTGATTTGAGGAAGAATAAAAGGACAAAACTATTTTTTTTTGTTCACTCATTCTGTCTATGCTTGAATTTCCTGAATTATAAATCTCCTTGTCTATTAAAAGACTGTGACATGTTAAGCACACACTATTTGGAAGAAAAGAAGGAAGGAAGGGAAGGAAGGAAAGGAAGGAAGGAAGGAATGAAGGAAGGAAGGAAGGAAGGAAGGAAGGAAGGAAGGAAGGAAGGAAGGAGGGAAGGAAGGAAGGAAAGAAGGAAGGCAGGCAGGCAGAAAGGAAGGAAGGAAGGATAGACAGGCTCTGGTAAAGGGTCATACTTCATTCTTATCTAATAAATACCTTAGAAAAATTAATTGCTGCAGTCTGAGTAGGGACCTGAGCTGGATGGATATTTGGGAAAAGGTTGAAATTCTGAGAAGGGAAATAGGTTACTTACTTCAGCAATTTTATCAGAGGTCAATCAGGCCAGACCTCTAAGGATCATATGAACTCTGAGAGGCAGAAAAGGAAATTAAAATATCCAACTTGGGAGGCCAGTTTGGGCTGTTCACTTATTTCAGCACAGAATCAGTACTCTGCAGCTTTGGTCTCCACAGGCACATATCATCTCAGTTGCATCTAGTTACTAATGTTTTTAAAACTATGCTTTTTCACCAATTTAGGCTTTTGAATTGCACTTTTTCCAAATCTGTACCATGGAAAACCCCACCACCATACAAATAGCCGTGACCCAAGCATTGTTCATGAACATCTCAAGGCAAAGGGTGACTGCTTCGTCTTTTGTGCCCTTTAGTGTCAGTTTGTCAAAGCCTCCCTGGGCCTGCTGACCCCCAGCGATTCCAGCCCCAGGCCTCACTTAACACTCAGCTCCAGGAAATCTTGGTGTTGCTCTCCGGGGTTAGGTGACAGGGTGTAGTGCTAAGTGTTTTAGCCTTGGGAGAAAGCTGGAGTCTAGTTGTGGTTATGATCTAGGCTTTGGCAGGTCACTTTTCCAATTTGGGTCATAGTTGCTCTGTCCATACAAAGAGGATTCATTCATTCTTGTCAAGCAGTAGCTTACCACAAGCCTACTGTGTGAGGGGCACTATGAGTCTAGATAATTCTTAACTCTTTTTTTGATCTATAATCCTCTGGCTTTGTTTTTCCTCATGAGCCCAGGCAGGGCTCATTATTGAGTCCAATCTGCTAACAAGTATCATGTCTCTGTATCTAGTCAAAAGATTCCTTCTTTCCCAATTGGTCTTATAGGCTCTATATCCAATCCTCACGGAGACTGGATTCTCTGTGATTTCCAGTCTCTCTGCTGTGCCCTTACCTCTCTGCCTCTGCTTGTTAGTTGCTATTTGAAACTCTATTTCTTCTTGTCCTTTCTCTGCTTAAAAAGACAGTTTGGCCTGGCCCCAGCCCTGAGTTCTTGAGGTCTACATCCTGTTTTCCCTGTAGATTGGTCAGGGTCTCAATCCCTGAATGGTCATCCTTCCAATAATCCACCCTGCCTTACTTCTGTAGCCAAGATCGTCTCCACCAAACACACCTGGGGCTGGCTTTCCCTCAACAGAGTGATTCTGCCACATCCTAATCCCAGTTATGACAAAACTCTGATTAAATACACCAACCAAAAAAAAACCATGCTTATGGCAAATCTTTAGGCAAATACAGCCTACTTGGGTTGGTTTATTTTGCTGCTTATCTAAGTAGAAATGCCAAACCACAAATGCTCCCTATTCTAGCTGGTAACAAACCTGAAGGGAACTAAGTGCCACATTTCTGTTGCCTCATCATCCCCTTTTCTGTTTCCCTTTATTTTCGATTCTGTGTCAAATATTTGTCTGTGTATCATTCTTGTTCTTCCCAAGCTTTGGCTCTCTTTGGAGCTTTGGTTTTAGAAACATGCACACATATATATGCAATTAAATGCAGGCTTTGACTTTTCGCCTGGGAAACTGGAAGGATAAGGTGAGCTAAGCTTTTAATTACAAGTACCCATTCTGGGAGGCAGGGAGTTGAGCTTCTGACAGCTACCACCGCACAGCCTAATCCCATCTTTCAGGGAAGAAAAAGAAAAAGCCCACGTGTATCTATCTACAAAAATGTTGGCTTAATGTATTCAACATTTCTTAAATATTTGCTAAAGTCTGTTTTAAAGCCTGGAAAAATATTATTGTTGTTGTTAAGTTGAAAGCTTCAGATAACTATGATTCTTTGATTCTTCTAAGGTTATTCTACTTCCATTTTAAAGTTGACTCTTGATATACAGAAATGCTAGTATTCTGCACTTTTGTAACTGCTTTCAACCAGAATCCCAAATCTCTTTATAAATACTAATTACTGTGGTCTAATGTCACTGGAAATTGTTAAATATGCTCCAAAGAGGTTAAACACTTTAAATCCCGATTTACAAATTAAAAACTAGAATGTGGAAAAGCTAAGCTGCATTTGGGGATTTAAATAGGGTTTTGGTTGAAACAACTGGAAATGACAGCTGTCAACCCAGTCCCCTAGTCCTTGAGCTCATTTGATACCCTACACTTCTTGAATTATTAGACATGTAGAAAGACAGGTTGCCATTGTGAATTCAGACACTGAGGATCTCTTTTTCTCCAAATAATATATAACACCCAAAAATGTTACTGTACGGTAGTGGCATCTTTCCAGGTCAAAATTTAAAATATATTTTTTCTTATGTAAGTCATTCTTTAAAACCAGGGATTGTAATCAGTGAAATTATTTCTTCCTTTTTTGACAATTTCTAGACATCCACCAACCAGATTCATTTTTGTGAGTTTAAAAAGATAGAGATATCTTTTTATTTAACACCTAAGTGCACATATAGAAATAACATTTATCTGGCATCGGGCAGATGGGAGGGGAGAGGAGGGGATGGGTATATTATTATATACATACATAATAAGTGCAATGCACACCATCTGGAGGATGGACACGCTTGAAGCTCTGACTTGAGGGGGAAGGGGGGCAAGGGCAATATATGTAACCTTAACATTTGTACCCCCATAATATGCTAAAATAAAAAATAATAGAGATAGATGTGTATATCTTATGTATATATATGTATCTTTACAGGCATATACCATATATGCACATATATCATATACATGCATACGCACAAAAATGAAGCAAAAATTATTTCCATTTAAAAGTCTTGATATAAGGACCAGTTTGATGAAAGTCTCTTGTGTGTTATGCAAATGTGTGTCAGTGTATTTCTAGCATTGCCTTCTTATCTCTAAAGGCTTGTCTGTATTTAGGGTTTTAGTGAAGCAACAGGACATAACATCTATATCTATGAGCTCATAGTCTAACTTCATCTCAGTATTACCTTATTATTAATATATTTTCCCCATTGGTATTAACTGATCAACACTTAAGTGAACATACAGTAGTAACATTCATTGGGTGTTGGACAGATGGGAGTGGGAGGAAGGTATGCCTAATGGGTGTGGCACCTAATGGGGGATGCACATGCTTGAAGTTCTGACTTGGGTGGGGCAAAGGCAATATATGTAACCTAAACATTTGTACCCCTATAATATGCTGAAATAGTAATAATAATAATAAAAACCCATTGAGTTAGAGGTACATCACTGGCCGAACTGCAAGTAGGCATACATAGACTAACTAGAAGACTAGAAAGTGTATCTAATGAATGAGCCTGATCTTAGAATAGGTAATAAATGATAAGAATTTTATTAGGACTTTCAAAGTCATGAGGAAAACAGATATGACATCAAGAGATATCATAATAGATATTTAGAGGTGAGAATAAAAATATGCAATATGTTCTACTATGTATAGGTGGAGAAATTAAAAGACTGCCACTGGCACAAATGAATTTTTACTGGGGCTCCAGAGAAGCCTTGCCAATGCAACAAACAAGTATTGCCTCATTTCCTCCTGAGCTACATCTTAGAACATTGGACCCTTTGTGTCTGAATCCAAGAAAAATGTTTTCCTACCTGAATGTGAATCCAATAATGAATTTAGATGGCTGCTTTGGAAGTGGGGGATGTTATGTAGAAGAGACATTGGTTGGTAAATGGGTAAGAGGCCAATAAAATATTTCATTTGGCTGGCAGAACACTCCTCATGCTTGTCAGAAAATTGTAGCAATTTATTAATAGTTCCTATTCACAACTCCGTTTATTTGAATTTCTTTTGTTAATTTTAAAATACTCCCAAGTATCCCCCAGCATGAAGTGATGATTATAACCTAATATTTCTCTACCAACAATAATTTCTCTCAAAATTTACTTTTAGTTAAAAAATGATCTTGAATTTTATAGTCCCAAATTCTACATGTTAAATGCCATTCTTTAAATTGAAGTGATTCTTACCCTAGTCCAATATTAGGAAAATGGTAAAAGTTTTGCTCCTATTTCACACTAGGTTTTGTCACATGATTATAGGCATACATGACCCTAAACCCAGATCGTGTAGACCCCTGGCTTCAGATTTCTTTGATTCGGTCTGACAATTGGACAATCTGGACATAGAAGATATGTGAGGATTAAGATGAATTTGAGTTATATATGGCTTATATCTGTATTTATGTACCCACATCCCTATATGGGTATCTATATGACATGAGTTGATTGATGAAAAGCATATGAGAGAGTCCCTGCACCATGGAAACTATTCAGTAAGTATTACCTGTCTGTGTTGTTGTTGTTACTATTGTTTCATTTGTTGTTTTGTTGTGATTGTTATATGACATAATTACCTTCTTAGGGAAGTATGAACCACAGTTTGAAGCAAGACAGGAGTCTGCATAACTGAAAACTTAGTTTGGAGCATCACACACAAAAAGGCGTCCTAACTGACTCTCCCCGAAACAGGAGTGCTTCACCTCACTGAGGGCTGGCATCTTTCACCCTGGAGAGCTCCTCTGTGATTGACAGCTCTGTTTCTGATCCTGTCTCCAAGGAAGGAGCGGAAGGCCATTTTGAATATGGGCCATTGTGTTTGACTCTCTACTTAGCTTTGAACAGACACTATTTATGGAGGATGGGTTTTGGTCTGGCCAGGTATTAGCAGGATTCACAGAATAAGGTACAAGGAGACATCCTGGTGATTCTTACGTGGGGCTTTTTTTTTGGCTTGATGAAGCCCTGGAGATTCTGGGACTGCCTGATGGCTGCCAGTCCACATGAGAGAAGGCCTATATCTAGAGTTAACCAGCATTCAGAGTGATGTATAAAGAAAGTGAAATTATAGCTGGCTTCAAACCAAGCTTTGTACCAGAATGAACTCTGAGTCATACTCCATAAGCCCAGGGTTATTATCTACTATCACACATGTGAATAAATTCTCCATCTTGTCACTGCCTGTGTACCATCTTCTCTGATTTTTCTCATCACTACAGTTCATCTCTCCAGGCTCCAGGCTAGGCAGCTTATTCTACCTGCTCCCATCATCATTTATCCCGGGAGTATGTACTGTTAACAGTCAGATTACACCAGGCAAATTCCTCATGGCTGTTTAGATCATGGGCTTTGGAATCAGCCCAACTTGCCTTCATGTCCCTTTTCTAACTTGCTGGTTGGGTGAACTTGGGCAAGTTATTAACCTCTCTGAGTCTTCATTTTATTGTGCATAAAATAGTGATATTAATAATTAAATTTAAGGAGTTGCTGTGAGGATTAAAAACAATGGTATATGTAAGGTGCTTGGCAAATAGCTAGCAATTCATTAAATGAGATGAATATGCAAAATACTTAACTATGATATTTTGGCACAAATGAGCATTCAATACATCTCAGCTAGTACTAATATTTGCTTCTTCTTAGCCCTTTCTTCTTCCCTCAGTCCTTTCTTTTCCTTCTGCTTCCCTTTTCTAGGCTCTCTGGGACAGAATAATAGAATAATATATCATCTCTGACCCCCTGCTGCTAGGAGTGGGAAGGAGTCTAGGGTGAGAAGGAATCAAGGGTGGAAAGAGGAGAAGTATAAACAAAATATTATGGGAATTCTTTGTAGGGAAAAATAGATTTTGACTAGGGAGGAGGCGTCAAAGACGGCATCACATGCAAAGTATTATTTGAGCTGACTCTTGAATAACTAAAACTGATTGCTTAATAATAAAGAACAAAGGAAGGAGAGAAACACCAGGAAATGTGATCACAGTCAAATATATTTGACCTGCCATAACTTGTCAGGTAATAGGAGTGAGGTGAGCAAAGTGACAACGGTGTCCCGAGACTCTGACTGTAAGAGAAGCATTTCTTCAGAATAATTTCATTAAATGTTTATTTACTATTCTCTTGACTCTGGAAAAGACTTTAAAGTGAGTAAGAAGAAGGCAAGCAGTTAAATTCTTATTTTTGTTGTTGTTTCAAGGCATTTATAAAATCTGTAATGAAATAGATTTTTCTCTCAAGAAGCACATTTTTCTGAGTCCAAGATAAGGTGGTTTGCACTTTTATTTTGGAGGCACCCCATCTGCCAATTCTCCCCACACCAACAAATCTATCTACATCTAACATATTATTTAATCATAAATAAAAATAACTATCAAAGTATAAACATTCCTCTTTCTAAATAGCAATCATAATTAACCAAAAGTTGTTTTGGTATTTTAAAGACATAAAAGAAAATCCTTCGTGACATGCAGTTGCTTGTACTTACACACATATCATTTCAAAGAGCACTACAAGAGCCAGAACAGTTGGTGTTAGACTTAGAGGAGAGATTATCAGGACTCCATTCCAGGAAAATCATTACAGTGATCACTTGTCACTTGTCATTAGGTATAAGTCCTACTGGTCTGCTTGTTTCAGTTTCAGTTTGGACTCACACTTGGGAAATCACTTTTTATCTTCTTCTTTACTGCTAGAATTCACTGTATCCATCTAACTGGCTGCCAGTTCACACTGACTGTTCAAAGACCCACCTTTGGGCTCTTTTCATTCTTTTCCTTAAAGCCAAAAGATATATTATCTTTGTATTTGTATGTAAGCATCAATAGCACATATGCTGTTATTTGAACAGGATGCCTCAAATGAAGCAAACCATAAACAAGTTACCCAGGGTGGCTCACATTGGGTGAGGCTCACATTGAGGGACATTTGTTGGATTGCCCCTAAAAATGTTTGTGTTTATAGAATAATTAGAAATTCCATAGTCAATCATGGCAAAATCCAAATACAGCTATAACCTAGATATTATCTTAGGAAATGGATTTTGTCCCAAATTAGTCAGGGCTCTCCAGAGAAACAGAATCATAGGACATATAGAGATACATACAAGGAGATTTACTATGAGGAATTGGCTCATGCAATTGTAAAGACTCAGAAGTCCCATGATCTGCTGTCAGCCCAGGAAGGCTAGTAGTGCAATCCCATTCCAAGCCTGAGAACCTGAGAACCAGAAGGGTCAGTGTTGTATGTCCCAGCCCAGGCGGAAGGCAGGAGCTCAAGAAGAGTGATTTACCGTTACTCCACCTTTTTGTTCTATTTGGGCCCTCAAGGATTCGATGATGTACATCCACATTGGTGAGGCAATCTGCTTTACTCAGTCCACCAATTCAAATGCTAACCTTTTCTGGAAACACTTTCACAGACACACCCAAAAATAATATTTTACCAGCTGTCTGGGCATCCCTTAGCTTGTACAAATTGACACATAAAATTAGCCATCACATGTCCTATTTCTTTTTCAATGATATTTCCTTGCTCCATTTTATTTACAGCTTTTTAAACATATGTATTCTTGCCATACTCTTAAAAATGATCTCTTTTTTTCCTATCATGTGCTAGCTCCTCTCCTATGTGACTATATGATTACCCCCATGTACACATTGACCCATTAATGGAACTCTGGCCTTTAAATGAGCTCCACCAGAAAAAAATCTTCATATTCAGCACAAAGTTCTGTGTTAGACACATAATGAGATCTCAGTGTTTACTGAGTAAATAAATGAATGAATGAATGAATTAAATTAATAGCCAGGGATGCCAGATATAAGATAAAGTAGAATTATAGTAGACTATTATCATTATATTGTTTATACATACTATAGAGCAATAACTTTTTGGGGTGTGTCTGTATCTGTGAGAAAACTGCAAAAATGTATCTTGACTAATGAATTAGTAAGTTAGCTAGAACAGATATAGGAAGAAACCCACTATTTCAGGTCAAAAATGGTTAAATTGAAAATAACCATTAAGATTACTTTCAAAATGCATGTAGAATACAGCTTCATATTGAAACACAACTACCACTGTCTTCACTGCTCTTTCAGAAATATTTTATTCCCCTTATTTATAACTGGACTCTCATTCCCTTTGAGATATACCCCCAGCTCTCTAGGTGCCCTCCTTTAAAAAGAACATATTCTTTCATAAAATTCTATAACAAAAATTTTTTGGAACTTTTATCCCAAAGGTAGCTATAATTCCACGTTTCAGTTAAGGAATTATCCTCTGATGAAAATATTAAGAGGAGTAACATTAGCTTCCATTATTAGATATTAACAGCTTATCTTGCATCTCTTCATAAAAACCTGGGATTTCCTTCCAAAGGAGAAAGAAGACCTAAACTTCACTGGGTTGGCATGGGAAAAAATAGATTAGGAGTTATATATTTAGGTATGAATGGACCAGGGTGTTAGACTTGGAAGCAGGTCTCAATGTAGAAATGCAAACCCAGAGTTGATTAGAACAGGGATAAGTGGGTTTGGTGACCAGAAGACGAGAGAGGGCAACAGAATGGTTGTTCGAGTAGGAATGGTTCAATGAAGATACCCATTTTCTCTAGAGCAGGACATAAACACTTTGATAAAGTGAATTACACTTGTACTGTACATATTAATAAGATAAATATGTTCTTACCTGCAATTGATGGCTTCGGGAAAATGAATAATATCTTCTTCTAGGCAGTAATTTCTACTGATTTACTATTAAGGCAGCATTCCTGAGTAAGCATGATTTGTATCCTACATGACAGATAATACTTCCTTTCTATTTCTAAGAATATACATAGAACTCTTTACAGTGATAGAGTCAAATAGAGCAAGACTGAATTCTGAGATCTTTGACTTCTTTCCTAATATTTAATATTTCTCTAATTAGAATAAACTTTGCACTCTTTTTCAACTCAGGTGATTTTTCTTAATATGCTCTACTCACTTAAAACAAGAAGCCTTTTAAATTATGTTAGAAATAATAATTTTATTCTATTATGAAACTTTAGCCGTAACCTAGATGTTAAATGGCAGGTATTTATTGGGCCCCAATGTATATGTAGGCATTGGCTAAACCACAATATTTTGTAATTTACTAGCTTTAAGTAGGCAAAAAGTGAAGACCAGAGAATAGCCTATTTATTTTATGGTACTTAATTACAGGATAACTATAGAAGAGAGGATCTCTACTAAGCAATTAATCCTTAAAGTATGAACCACAGCACGTTATAATGGTGGTGTGATTCTGACCTGAGTCAGAAAGTAGTAAGGGGATTTTAAAAATTCCAGGGCAGTTACATGTAGGTGGCTTATGCCTTTTGGTTCCAATCACATTTCCCTTTTGCCCTAAGAGTTTTCTTAACTTTTTCAGTGCCCTGAATGTATGTACTGCTTTCCACATGATCAGGATAGTATTGCCCTCAGTTTTCACGACAACTCCTCTCTTCTTACCTAGCCCTCCACCCTCTGCTCAGTATCATTTTATTCCCCCCCCCAACGCCAAAACACGTTTCCTTATTGTACTTATTTATGTCTTTCCTGGCTAATTTTCCCAGGGCTCTATCTTCTGACTAATGACATCTCAGCTCAAGACTAAGAAGCCTCCGAGGTCATACATTTCTGTTTCAAATATTTCCCCATCCATTTTTCTTCAGATTAGGCTGTGTTTCTTCCATTTATTCTAAATTAAACTTCTCCTCAGGCTTGGATTTTACAAGACTTCCTCTGCTTTCTAAATCCCTAAATCTACCCTCTCTTCCAAATCCGTGAGCCAAGTGTTACTTGTCAGTTCATTGATTCTGGCTTGAAATTCAAGAAAAGAAAAAGTTACCCACCAGATGACTGATTTGTTCTACTCTCTCACTTTGGGAAAAAAAGAAGACTCCTGTGTTGATTTTCTTTTAAGAGTCATACTTTTCCTAAGGAAGAAGACTTACAAAGAATGTCTTCTTGGAAGAATCATACCATACATATCACAAGGTGCCATCAAGTATGTTTTTTGAGCTGCTGATAATGCATGTGCTAGAACTTTTCTTCATCACAGTGTTACCCAGTGAAAATAATTTAGTATTTAAGATCAAATCTATGACTCTAGCTAAAGTAAATTAATTATGATCATATTGAAAACAACTTAAGGAAAGATGGTCTTACCTATAAGGAGTTTCCATGGCCAAGATATTAGGATAGCCTGAGGTTTATCATTATTTACTAATTTATTTTATTATTTATAATGTTGGAGACATAGAAGGACACATACACTTAAGAAATGGTAGTCTGCTTTCTTGTTTTTATATCATGGCTGTTCTTCACCGTCATTCTCCTTCCTCTCTCTCTCTCCTCTCTATGTACTTAAAATCTACCTGAGTATTCGTATATGAGATATCATAATAATTTCTCTTTAAAATCTAAGGACATTTAATTATGTGCATGTAGCATATGATACAGCTTTATGAATTTCAAACTTAGAGGTGAGATTCAGCATATTGTGACCTAGATTGCATGATAAGATTTGTAATGGGAAGCAGTAAGTCTCATGCATTCAGGTCCTACAATGCACAGTAATTGCCAGTAAGCTTGTAGACATAGTACTTTCTTCTACATGCTTTTTGACTTCAGAATCAAAGACAGCCACAGATAGAGCTTATGTTAGTGTAATACTTGGCAGGTCACCCTCCCCTCTGTTTGGTAAGCTTTAAACTGTTAAAAATACTATGTTTCAGGGACTACCTTTCTTTCCTTCTACTTTATCTACAGAGTTTCTAATTTAATCCTTAACAACTTCTGTGGTAGCTTTTATTTTTGGTTGTTGGATAAACTAGAAAGATATGAAAGAATTACTTTTGTTTAAGTGTTTTCACAGTACAGCATTTCTTTAAAATACTTTTACAATAACCTTTACCTTCTTTTTCAAATTCCAGTTTCATACATTTGATTTCTATCACCTTCTTAAGAGCTTTTCTTTTATTTTAATCTCTAGCTTTGCTTTGCCCAATTATTTTGCCCATTATGAAGTAAAACTGAGGTGAAAGGAGCATCCCTCTTGCTAAATTTTCAATGGAAAAAGGATTAGCTATACTCTAACAGTCATAATTTAATTTGAAGAATTAAAATAATACGTAATTATTTATAAAATAAATCTCTAAATAGACTTAAATGTACTTTCTCTTCAGAAAGCAAATGCTCTATTTCACTAAAATTAGCAGTATTATATTATTATTTTATGAATATGAATAAAACTTGGACATATTAAGAAATAAAATGCCTTCCCTCTATAGCCTCTGCACGCTTTGCTAATTCTTCATTCATTGGGTCACAATTAAGAGATCTTGCAATAACACTGCATACAATCACATGCAAGGGTATGATGGAGTAATAAGTTCCTCCAACTAGAATAATTGTAAAGGTGCATGGGTTTAGCATATTCAAACTTTTAAACTGTGACCACTACCTGAGTCATGAGCTTTTCACAAAACTCTAGTTTCCTATTATTAACTTCACATTTGCATAGTTATTTATATTTTCAGTATCCATTCTGTTCCTTGGCCATGAATTCTATTTTTTCAGACTTCTTGAGTTATTTAAGGCTTAAAAGAATTATCTATATTGGAATAATCTTCACTTATCAAGTGCTTATTATATACAAGTCTTAGTCAGTTTGGGCTGCTATAACAAAGTGCTATAGACTGGGTGGCTTATAAATAATAGAAATTTATTTCTCACAGTCCTGGAGGGTGAGAACTCTAAGACCAAGGTGCCTGCAAGTGAGATGTCTGTTGAGGGCTCACTTCCTGGTTCGCAGATAGTCGTCTTCTCATTGTACTCCCACATGGCAAAGAGCAGAGAGGAAGCAAGCTTTCTTGTGTCTTTTTGTGGGGGCACGTATCCCACTTATGAGGCCTCCATCCTTAAGATCTAATCACCTCCCAAAGACCCCAACCTCTAATAACATCACATTAGAAGTGGTGATTTCAACATATGAATATTGGAGGGGCAAAAATATTCAGTCCATAGCAAAACAGCACTGGGTACATATATTGCCTTTGTCCCACCCGAGTCAGAGCTTCAAGCATGTCCATCCCCCAGATGGTGCACACCTCACCCATTATGTGTGAATATATCCATCCTCTCCTCCCCCCTCCCACCTGCCCAACACCCAATAAATGTTACTACCATATGTGCACCTAAGTGCCTTTAATGGCAGGATAATGTTCCAGTCAAATAAAAACTGTGAAGTCAATTCAGATGCTTCTCTCTCTCTTACTGTTATAGCTAAGTCTTTTTATCTGCCAAGCCCTAGCAACCTGTTTATTAAACATGTGCCAAAAATGACCTTTCATTTATATCTCCTTTGTAAATATTGCCTAAGAATGTTTGAGGCCACATTCATTAAAATTCCCACTAATTCCTGTCCTTATGTTTTTGCTCCCTAAGAAAATTTTGCTCCATTGTAGTTCATACAACCCATGTTTGGTGGCTTAGGTTAAAATCAGGCTTGAGTTAGAATCATGGTCCTGCCTTTTCCTAGCTGTACAACCTCAGGAAAATTAAAAAAACATTCCTGTACATAATAATGGCATTGGCAATAACGTCATAAAATGTGTGGATAGATTGAATTAGTTACAAACTATAAAGTACTTAGTGCTTGGTACAGGGTACTCAACAGATGCTAGCTCTTTAGCTCTTCTTATGTTTACTATTTCTAACCATGAACTTCCCCTCTAGATTCGGTCTCATCCTCTCACACTTCAATTACTCATTGCACTAACCTCCTGCCTGGCCTCCCTCACACCAGGTGCCAACCTCCATCAGTGACATTTTTTCCTCTAAAATGAGAACCTGTTCAGTTTATCTTACTAGCTAAAAATCCTACTATGATTCTCACATCACCTTTACAATAAATTTCCATGGTCAGAGTTTGGCATTTGGAACTCTGCCAAAGTTCCAATTCCTTCCCAGTCCTCACTTCATCCCCTGCCAGTCCCATGTCCTCTTCCAGTGCGTCCTCCGGTGGCGTGCTCAAGTCACACCGCTGCTCAGTCTCACTCGGGCACTTGCACATGCCTGTTGGCTTCTCCAGCCATCTTGCCCTGACGAACCATGGTTTTTTCTTCAAGATTCTTCTTCAAGATGCTGTAGTCTTTCTTCATCTAACAACCCAACTTGCCTTTTTGTTTTCTTTCTTTGTAGCTTTCAAATGACTCTACCACAGCATAGAAACTGAGTCCTTATCATTTTAAGAGTTGGCACCAGAGTTTGTTTCATGTGGGCTCCTTATTTGAAAAATACATAAATTTAGTAAACTTCCTTCAGTAGGAGGAGGAACATTGAGTGTCTAGATGTCAGCAGAAACCAAAACAACAAAGTGTAAGGAAAACTTCTCTGTGTGAAAAACGGAGAGAACCTGGTGTTTTGTTTGAATCTGGGTCCTGAGAGACAGAGAGGCAAAGTTAGCTAGTGTGAGAGGAGGGACTTTATGGACAATGAACTAGTGAACATAACCTTGTGTGGAGGAGTGTGAAGGACATTTAGGAAGAGATCCGCTAAATGTTTAACTTGAAGTTGTTTTGCATTTCTTGAACCTCTGCTCTGTCTCCTTTTAGCATCTTTAAGGCAGTTTGCCGCATGCTGTCTTGTGTACATGGTATGTGGGCGAAGTTCAGGAACAATTGCAGATCTGAATTTCACAACAGGGACGATTTGGTGTGAAGAGGAGCCCAAGGGAAAAGGGGTACTGGGGAAAGCTTTCAGGTTCACATTATTTAGAGCAAAGGCATGAAGGCTCTTGCTGACACAGCCCAGTTACAAGGGCATTTACCCCTTATAGGCCCCCTGCTATTCCTTCAGCTAGTTAAATTTTTTACATTCTGCTGTCAACCTAAATGTTTCTTCCTCTGGAAAGCTGGCCCTGACCCCAGGGGCTAGGTTAAACACCTTGGTTCTGTGATTTCTCAACACTGTATGTTACAGAGCTAGAGTTCTTAATTTTAAGCATTGTTTCTTCCTGAGGCAGTTCACGGTGTTTGAACCATTTTTGATTATTACCACTGCAGGGGATGGGGGTAGAGGGGTTCTGCTGGCATCTAGCAAGGGCAGAGGCCAGGAATGCTGCTAACATCCTACAACACACAAGGACTCATTCAGATCAAAATGTCAATAGTGGGCCGAGTGCGGTGACTCACACCTGTAATCCTAGCTCTCTGGGAGGCCGAGGCGGGTGGATCACTCAAGGTCAGGAGTTCGCGACCAGCCTGAGCAAGAGCGAGACCCCGTCTCTACTATAAATAGAAAGAAATTAATTGGCCAACTAAAAATATATGTAAAAAAATTAGCCAGGCATGGTGGCGCATGCCCGTAGTCCCAGCTACTCAGGAGGCTGAGGCAGGAGGATCGCTTGAGCCCAGGAGTTTGAGGTTGCTGTGAGCTAGGCTGATGCCACGGCACTCTAGCCCAGGCAACAGATTGAGACTCTGTCTCAAAAAAAAAAAAAAAAAAAAAGTCAATAGTGTTGAAGTTGTGAAACCCTGGTGTGGAGTATAATCTATTTATTTGTTTTATATATGTGTATATAGTTTCTCCACTAGACTATAACCTCCACAAGAAAAGACTGAGTCAGTTTTGTTAGTATCTTCCCACTGCCTAAGCTACTGCTTGACACATAGTGGATGCTCAAAAAAAAGTTGATTGGTTGAATGATTGATTGCCACTATATTTATTTATTGATGTGTCTATTTTGCCACTAGACTGCGCTCTCCTGGAAGGCAGACTAAATATCTTTCCATTGATGGGACAATAGCATGAAGCCCAGTGCCTAATACATAGTAGGTAGACTGTAATCTTTTGAGTAAATGAAAAATTACATAGGTTCTTTGTGATTGTCAACAGGGTAAAATGCAAGGTTAACACATACTCTCTTTGCTCCTCCAAAATATTTTTCAAATCCAATTTTTTTCTACATTCCTATGCTGAGAAAATTTAGCCATAGGAATAATTTATCTATAGTGATAATTGGTTCTAGACTGAAAGATTTTGTTTTAAGGAAGAAAAGGGAAAAAAAATGTACTTCTCTGTAAAAGAGTGACTTTGTCAGCCTGATTATTTTAGGTTTAAACAATAGAAGGGGGTAGTATTTTCACTGTCAAAGAAAAAAGCTGCCTTCTTTGGTGATCTTTTGCATGCTCTTTAAGAATTCATAATCTAGCAGGAAGGTGGGCATGTAAACAAATAATCATAATGCAATGAAAAAAAAGAGATTATATCACTGGGTTGTCATTGCCTAAAATAGTGCCTGCTTGGGGTAGGTACATGCTAGATGAATTTTTGAAAGGACCTGGTATAAGCTTGGTAATAATGAAGTTCAATAAATAATCATTTTCACTTTTCTCCTAATGGGTAAGGACTCAATGTACTCAGGTTTTGTTTTGTGTCTGTGTTTCCTTAGCACTTTTATTAGGTCTTTCACAAAGCGCTTAACTATGTTCACGGAGGAATCCAGGAGTCTCCATGTTATGATGTTGGCAACGTTCAGTCTGGATTTGGGTCATGAAATATAGTGGTTTTGTCTGAATATTCTTATAGATACTCATTACTTTCTGTCTAAACTAGACCAACTCTAATTCCCAGACACTATTTTGTGGGATTTTATCTGTATGCCTTTGCTCTTTCTGTTTCCTTCTGATAAAATGACTTTTCCTTCTTTCACCTAAAAAAATCTTATTCACCTCTTAGTATTCTCAGCTTAAAATCTCCTTCTGCCATAAGGCCTCAGTTGCTCAGCTAGTAGATCTCTCCATCTTTGAATATCAACAGCACTGTATTTTCGGTACCATTCATGACACTTGATGCCAGCTATCTTGAATTCCGTGGTCTGAGTACCTGGCTTATCCTAACTATTTAGGTGAGGGGGCACTCTTTGTAGCACAAGAGACATGAGCTTTGAGTCATACAGATCTTAGGTCTCAGGATGGTTATTTGGCCTTCAGAAAATTATATAGTTTAACTGAGACTCATTTTCCTCTCTGTAAAATGGATATATAATAATATAATAATATCATCTATGAAGCACTTAGTGTAAAGACAGACATATGTTAGATGCTCAATAAACTTCCTGCTCTACTGTGTCCTTTTCAGTATATTGTAAACTTCTAGATATTTCTTTTTCTTCAGTCTAGAGCAGCATATAACAAAGTGGGTATATGGCATTTTTAAATAAACTTTGTTTTTAGAGTAATTGTAGATTTACAGAAAAAATTGCAAAGACAGCAAAGAAAGTTCCCATTACTTCCCACTAAGTTTTTCATAGGATTAATATCTTACATTAGTATGATACATCTGTTACAAGTGACAAACCAATATTGATATATTATTGTTAACTAAAGTTCATACTTTATTTATATTTTCCTAGTTTTTACCTAATGTTCTTTTTCTCTTCCAAGATCACATTCACAATACATTGCACTTAGTCATATTTCTTTAGGCTACTCTTGGTTATGACAGTTTCTCAGATTTTCCCTGCTTTTGATGACTTTGATAGTTTTGAGGCATTCTAGTCAGTATTTTGTGGAATGTTCCTCTATTGAGATTTATCTGATGTTTTTCTAATGATTAAACTTAGGTTATGTGTTTTTCAGGGAAAGAACTCAGAGTAAAGGGGATTTTCATTATATGATATTAAGGGTACATGTTATCAATATGACGTTGGCTAGGGTAGTATTTGTCAGATTTCTCCTCTGCAAAGTCACACTTTTGACTCCCATTTCCGTATCGTTCTCTTTTTGAAGAATGTCACAAGGTATGGCTATTTATTTATTTAGAGAGAGGGTCTCAGTCTGTTTCCTTGGGTGAGTACTGTTGTGTCATCACAGCTCACCACAACCTCAAACTCTTGGGCTTAAGCAATCCTCCTGCCTCAGTCTCCTGAGTTGCTGGGACTATAGGCATGCACCACCACGCCTGGCTAATTTTTTCTATTTTTGGTAGAGATGGGGTCTTGCTCTTACTTAGGCTGGTCTCGAACTCCTGACCTCAAGCAATCCTCCCCCTCAGCCTTCCAGAGTGCTAAGATTACAGGCATGAGTCACCACACCCAGCCTATATAGACTACACTTTAAAAATGGGGAGTTATGCTCCACCTCCTTGAGGGTAAAGTACCTAAATACTATTTGGAATGTTTCTGCAGGGTGATTTTAGGATTCTACCAGAAAAGTAGACCCAGTAGGATATATGTAGATTGATGGATAGGTAGACAGACAGATGTGATTACAATGGCTGGCAAGTTTTAAGTTTTAAATTCATGTTGGGCAGGCCAGCATGCAAGAAACTCTCAGGTAAGAGTTGATGCTGCAGCCCAGGGAGTCCAGAATCAAAGTTTTTTCTTGCTCTAAGAAACTTTCATTTTTCTTTTAAGATACTTAAGCTGATTGGATGAGACCATCCAGATTATCAAGAATAATCTCCTTTTTCAAATAAAGGAGATAATTACTCCTTAACTGACTATCAACTAATTGTAGATGTTAAGTAGATCGACAAAATACTTTCACAGCAATCAATACCTAGGTTAGTGTTTAATTGAATAACTAGGCTCTATGGCCTAACTAGGTTGACACATAAAATAGCACATCACAATCTCTTTGCTCTCATTTATTCATTCAATTATTTATTTATGCAAGTGTGGATTTGTGCTTGTTTATTTTTTACTTTCACATTATAATACAACATTGTTTTGCCTATTTTGCTGCTTGAATTGTTCCAGCTTTGGCCATTGGAAGCTCTTTCAGTTGACTACCATGTCCCTTTGACACAATCCCGTCTGTGTGTGTGTGTGTGTGTGTATGTGTGTGTGTGTTTAGCATTCCTCACTTTCTAGTGATATAAAATGCCCCAGGCTCATATGTACATTTCCTGGATAAATGGGTTACCTATTTATCCAAGATGCCCTGGTTCCTTTTATTGGAGAATAGTATTAGAAAGCAAGATCTTGGTGCTAGATGTCCTTGTTGTTATTAGAGTGCCACTACTTCTAACTCTTTCAACTCACAGAGCAATGAAATATGTGTGTCCACTAATGCATATATTTATACATACCTATAAATATTTCAACATGCTTCCAACTCTAATCCATTACTACTGATCATCTTAGTCTCCTGCCCTTAGTTTTGTGTAGATTCTTGCCAACAGTGGGAAACCTGACTTCTACTATATGTCATCCATTCATTTAATTTCAGTTCCACTAGACATATATGATTTGAGAATTGTTAACCTGTACCCTCACGGGAAGCAACTTTATCAACTTCCAAGGCTAGTTGGATCATTACCTTTTCTCCCCACCCTCTTCAGTGAGGTTGTTTTACACAGTGAGGGTATAGTAAGTTTGACTGTTTTTTTTTTTTTTTCACATTCTATATTTTATCCTGGTATTCCCAAACTCAAATATCCTGGTATTCCCAACCTGGTATTCCCAACCCCAACCTTTTAATTTTTTTAAAGAATTTCACATATTAAGGTTCACATTCAGGGCTGTAAAGTTCTATGAATTTTAACAGATTCAGAATTTCATGTATCCATCATTATAGTATCATACAAAATAGTTTTACTACCCTAAAAATACCCATGCTTTACCTGTTCATATCCTACCTCCCCAAATCCCTAGAAGCCACTGATATTTTCAAAGTCTCTACAGTTTACCCTTTCTAGAATGTAATATAATTGGATTCATACAATATGTAGCCTTTCAGACAGGCGTCTTTCACTGAGCAATGTGCATTTAAGATTCATCCATATATTTTCATGGCTTGATCACTCATTTCTTTCTTCCTTTTTTTATTTAAACATATTACAGGGATAAAAATGTTTAGGTTATGTATACTGCCTTTCCCCCACCATAGTCAGAGCTTCAATTGTGTCAATCCCCCAGATGGTGTGCACCACACCCATTAGGTGTGAATATACCCGTTCCCTCCTCCCCCTCCCATCTGCCCGACACCTGATGAATGTTACTACTCTATGTGCATATAAGGGTTGATCAGTTAATACCAATTTGATGGTGAGTACATGCTGGTTTTTCCATTCTTGTGCTACTTCACTTGGTAGAATGGGCTCCAGCCCTATTCAAGATAATACACGAAATGCTATATCACCATTGATTTTTGTGGCTGAGTAGAACTCCATGGTATACATATACCACATTTTATTAATCCACTTACGTAATGATGGACACTTGGGTTGTTTCTGCATCTTTGCAATTGTGGCTTGTGCTGCTATAAATATTCTAGTGCAGATGTCTTTTTTATAGAATGTCTTTTTTTCCTTTGGGTAGATGTCCAGCAATGAGATTGCTGGATCAACTGGTAGTTCTACTTGTATCTCTTTGAGGTATATCCATATTACTTTCCACAGAGTTTGTACGAGTTTGCAGTCCCACCAGCAGTGTAGGAGTGTTCCTATCAATCCACATCCATGCCGACATTTATCGTTTTGGGACTTTTTGATAAAGGCCATTCTCACTGGAGATAAGTGATATCTCATTGCGGTTTTGATTTGCATTTCCCTGGATTAGAGATGTTGAGCATTTTTTCATATGTTTGTTGGCCATTATTCTGTCTTCTTTTGAAAAGTTTCTGTTCATGTCCTTTGCCCACTTTTTGAGAGGATTGTTTGATTTTTTTCTTGCTGATTTTCCTGAGTTCTAAATAGGTTCTAGTTATCAGCCCCTTATCAGATGTGTAGCATGCGAAAATTTTCTCCCATTCTGTAGGTTGTCTGTTTGCTCTCGTGACAGTTTCTTTGGCTGTGCAGAAGCTTTTAGTTTGATCAGGTCCCATTTATTTAATTTTGTTGCTGTGATTGCCTTTGGGGTCTTTGTGGTTTTGATTTGCATTTCCCTGATGATTAGAGATATTGAGCATTTTTTCATATATTTGTTAGCCGTTAGTCTGTCTTCTTTTGAAAAGTTTCTGTTCATGTCCTTTGCCCACTTTTTGATAGGGTTGTTTGATTTTTTTCTTGCTGACTTTTCTGAGCTCTATATTGATTCTAGTTATTAGCCCTTCATTAGTTGTGTAGCATGGAAATATTTTCTCCCATTCTGTAGGTTGTCTGTTTGCTTTCGTGACAGTTTCCTTAGCTGTGCAAAAGCTTTTTAGTTTGATCAGCTCCATTTATTTATTCTTTTTATCATAAAATAATACTCCCTTGTATGGAGATGCCACAATTTTATTATCTATTAACCTATTGAAGCAACATTTTATTGCTTCGGGTTTTGTCATAGTAAGGTCTTGATCAGAAAAAAAAATAAAGTATAGAATTGAGTGAGCAAAACAGTGTTTTTAGCCTTGAAATTTATAAAAGGGAAAGAACTTAACTCTTTTCATCTATTTCAACCCCAAGTTCTCTGATGCTTCTTCTTCTTTATCCACACCATGCCTACTTAACTGGAAATTGATTTCTACTACTTATTAGTGAGGGGTGTAGCTTTTGAAACAAAAAGAAAATTTTGCAGAATGAGTATGCATAGCCTGAATTCAATCAGAAACACTAAAAACAAGAAAAGCAGCTTATCATCCTGTTTGCCCTGAAGAATTTATGGATAAAGCCTATTAAATATAAAAGAGAAAAACAAGCCAAACATATAGCCATCATGAACAATCACAAAAGGACAAAAATTATTACATTTTTATTTAGATACTGCAAAGTTTCCTATTTTTGGACTCTCCTAAACCAGGATTTTAAGGTATGAAAGTTAACAGGTAGACAGGATAAAATACTTGGAGATGATAATTATATATAAACATTTATCTTTAACAGAGGTTGATGGAAATGCGTATGCTCTGCTTTCTTTTTTGGAAAATTCTGTTTTCAGAGACCCTCAAAATCTCTCCAGTTTGGAATGCAACACCCCTTTTATCTTGGATGCAGAATTTGTATTGGGACGCCATCTCTGAAGCAGGAAAAAAAATACACCATCCTTACAGAAGCTTGCCAATTCCAAGGCTGATTCATATTCCAAATTGAGTTGTTTTGCCTTTCTTGGCTTTCCTTTGAATCTGTTTCCAAGCTATAATCTGTAGACAACTGTTCGCCCACGTACCTGCGGTTAGGGCATTGTGAGACAGCTTTGCCTTTATTCCATATTAAATGAAAAAATTACTTTAATGCAGCAGTGAAGTAAAACTGCTGTAGGCACTCTAGAAAATAAAAGCCAGAAATTTCTAACTTAATGGTCCTGCGGATGAAAAATTTCAGCTTTATTGTGTATCCTATGCATATCACAACGTACATTTGACATAAAGTTGAAAGACAAATAAGATAAACCATTTTCCACTTTCTTCTTACTACTTATTTTGAAGGATTAGGAAAAATATATATCCAGAACAACCTGGGGTCTTACTCTTTCCCCTGTTTTGCTCCCGTGTATCTCTCTAGGCAGGGAGTTTGTAAATCAGATTTGTGAGATGAGCACAGAAGAGAAGGGCAGAGAAGAGAACTCAGCTCAAATATGTGACCAAGTTAAGTATGTGTCTTTTAAGTAATATAAATTATCAACCTGCTTTTACACTAAAATAGTTTAATATTTTTTTAATTGTGGAAGGATCTTTCAGTTAATCAACAAATATTTCTTGAAAGCCTACTTTGGCAATAGAATGTTGAAAAATTCTGAAGGGATATTCAAAATTTAAGGAGATAGAGAATATGGAGAAAATAGACTCATAAGACATTAACAACATGATGGTATACAATTAAGTGACTGATAAGTGATATAGACCAATTGTTCCCATGATAGAGGCACTAGTGGCATTGTGTGAGAAAATATCAGGATCTCTTGGAACTCCTGATGTAGTCAGAATGCAATAAGGACTCAGAGGAGAGAGAGAGGGAGAGAAAAGGATGAGGGGAGGGGAGAGAGGGTGCTTGAGTGCAAGAGCGTGTGTGCATTGTGCAATCAGAATATTTCAAGAAAGACATCAAATATAAGGCAACTAATCCATAAGTATTGATTAATTTTTGTTAAATAACTCACCACCCCAAAAATTAGTGGTTTAAAACAACTAATTTATTTAGTTCATGATTTTGTGGATGGGTGGGTAGTTGTTCTGGTCCAGGCTGCTTCTGCTTACTTTAATGAGGGTCTCCATGCGTTTGTGGGCAGTTGGTAGTTGGCTGGTGGCTGGTAATTCAGGATGGCCTCATTTAGATGTCTGGTGGTTTTCTTCTGTGAGCTGGAACACTCCTCCATCATGCTAGTTTGTCCCCATGGTGCCATGAAGTGGCATGAGATAGTGTTCTCAAGCTTCCAAATACACCAAGAGTGGGCAAGTCCTAACACAAAACCACTTTTCAAGTCTCTGCTTAAGATGTATTTGCTATTATCTCATTGGTCAAAGCTAGTCATAACACAAAGTGTAGAAACACATGCCACGCTTTGATTGGAGGAGCTACAGATTCACATTGCAAAGTGGCAGTCATGTGAGAATGGAAAAAATATACGGCCACTTTTTTCAGTGGACCAGAGTATGCAAAGCAGAAAGGAAAGATGTAGCTTCAGTGAAGTAGAGTTAATGTTTAAAAGAAGTGAAGAAATATGGTTGAGTGCCTTAAATGAGCCATTGGACAGATTTTACCAGGAGAAAGAAGAGATGGCTAAATAAACAAAATCTTAATCTAGATGTGAGGTAATAAGGACATGCACTGCCGTAATGGCAAGGATTTTTTTTTTTTAAGTGCCAGATGTGAGGTCAATTCAGAATAAATTATTAGCATGCTTTGATTACTGATGGATTTGGGGGTTTCGAGAGACAAGTGGAAGGGAATAAAAGATAGCTTCAAGGTTTCAGCCTTTGATAGGAGGAAGACTAGTAATATCTTAACAGATATAGAGAAGGAAGGAAAAATCCACTCTGGGGTAAGGTTTCGCTTGGACACATTAAATTTAAATGGATGGTATCATATCCCATTAATGATGTTCAGTATAACATTGGAAATGTGGGTGAAAAGCTTGACAAAAGGCCAGGGTTATGTGAAAGAACAGATATTTTGCTCATCTTCCACGTTGATCAGTGAATGTAATAATTGGATGGACTGTCTGAGGCAGAGTATAGAGAGAAAAACATAGGTTGGAGATATGAACCATAAAGGAGGATCATTAGAGGAACAAAAAGAGGAAAGAAACAAGAAAAGGATAAATAAAGAGCAAAGAGCGATCAAAGAATTAGGGGAAGAGGGAGGGAGCAGGGTCATATTATGTCAGAGAGCCCAAATTAGAAACAGTTTCAAAACAATTTCCTGGGTTTTTTCCTCAGGAGCATTTGAAAACAGAAATTAAATTGTGTTATTTCATAGGAACAACAATAACAAACAAAAGAGCTTGGCATGAAGTTGTCAGCAATGCTACAGAGCAGTCTAGAAAGAGGAGATAAATGACAATTAATAATTGCAATAGGAGATAATTAAGGCCAAACTCCCAGTTGCCAGATTCTTCCCCTAGATCAAGGGGAAGGTAAGCTCTCGGGTGTTTTGGCTCATCAACCATTCTCACCGTTACACTATTTGAAACAAAGCTATTGGACATTTGAAGATTGAAGATAAGAAAATAATCTGAACTTGGCAGGTGCGTGTGCAGAGGGAGTCCACATTTTCTTCATTCATTTTGTTCTCATTCTCCACTTTATAAGATGAGGCAAGAGTTTGTTCTTTCCCAGCGTTGGATGTGTGTCCCGAATTTGCTCAGCCATTTGCTGATTATGAGTTACACAGTCAGTGGACACAGACCAGTACCCAGGGGTCCCTGTTACATTGTGGTCACTGTAAATACAGTTCCCTAGAGTTGTACAGCATAAAATGTGTGGCCATTGTGGCAGTGTAGGGTGGAAGGGAATTACCTCTGAATGACTTATAGTCTAACGGTGGTGGGGAAGACAGGCAAAAAGAAAAAACACAATCATTGGCAAATCCCAAATACTTATTTTACAGAAAGATAAGACAAAGGAACCAGTGACTAGAGAGAGTTGTGAAGAAATTCTGTGAAGTTTTAGTTTGTAGGAGAGTAACTAGATAAGATCCTCTCAAAAAGAGCTAATGTTGAGGAGAAGGAGGTGACAAAGTGGGAAAACCAGGTGTGTGGGTCCCCAAATGCCACAGTATGTAGTTTGAATATCATCCATAGGCTATATAGAAATTAAAGAGATAGTAACATATTCAGGAGAACTTAGAAGCATGCAAGGAAGCAGGTTGGGGTACTTTCAGGCAGAATAATTCCCTTTATTTTTTATCTTAAGAATTACGTGCAAGTAAAAGAGGATAAACTCACCTGATCTGCTTAGCCAAGGTAAATATCCTGAGATATAGTAGATCTGTGCAATATACCCTTCAGATTTATTTTACAATTTATTTCTGGATTCCCAGGGACATTTTGTAAATTGAGTATTCTTCACATGAATCATGATTTTTTTCATCCTGGTAATGCAAGAAAATTTAAGTACACACATTGCGTAAAACTCAACAGTTATTAAAAATGAACTTACAGTGGTCAATGCCAAGAATATTGTCTTAGTATATTCTTATTCTCCTCCTGTAATTAAACTATATATGAGTTAAGACTGTCAAAATTGTGTTGGGTTGTTTAATTTGAGAAGCTGAGTTGTCATTGAGTTGATATGAATGAATCAATGGCTAATCAGTTTAAATAGCAATCATTACTGAATATATTTATGGGAACTTAATTACTGTACAGTAGTACCATGTCAAGTGTGAAAAAGCATTAAAATATACTCGGATGTGTCAACAGGCAATGTCAAAAAATGCAATGGACTATGAACCCATTAAACTTTATATTTTTAAGCACTTTAGTTGGACAAATCATCAAATCGCAGTGATAACTTGCAAAGTATGCAAATTAGTAATATTGCACTTCCAAGCAAGTCACGACACGTTCTTGGCCTATTTGTACATTCACTATATTCAACAAAAATTACCATCAGGTTTGCTGTTGTTGAGCACAGACTCTAAAGTCCCTTGTCTGAAATTCTGGTGATGATCTGGGCAGGTGGTGAAAACTACATTGTCTGTTTAAGCAATATCATCTAGAGCTGCCTTATTTCCTTGCAGTGTTTTGCACTTTATAATCTAGCTTAGTTTATTGGGCAAGCTTGCCATAGAAAACAGGGACCTCATGCGTGAAACAGTGGAAAGGCAAATCAATATGCAAACATTGAGAAATTTGTAGAGTTTTTAGCATGGCCACCATAAAAGATTGGCTCTGATTCAGAAGCTGAAGTGGGCAATGAAAAGAAGATGACTACATAGGTATAAGAATAATGTAAGAAGAAATATGCCTACTTCAGAGTTCTGAAATCATTTTCTAATGAGAGATCAAAAACATTCGTAGTAGGAAGTCAACACTTATTGAAAGATGTTTTTAAAGCTTTCAGTTCTAGCTATCTCTCTCACTATGTCTGATACAAGCACATATACACCATATGCATGCAACATCACACACACACACACACACACACTCCCAGATATACACACATCCTTTTCCCTTTCATGGTTAGAGACAATAATATAAACATGTTGCTACCCTTTTCATGACCTCTCTCCTCAAATGCTTCTACTGAGCTTTTATTACAAACTCTATTCCAAAAGCTAGCTGGGAGGGAAAATTCTTTTGCTATTAGATGAAACCTTTTGTCTCCTATTTTGAACCAAAGAAGGAGGAAATAGATTCAATCTGTTTCTTTAAGTCATTTTTTTTTTCTAACAGTCTCTGAAGCTTATTGATAAGAACACTTGTATCATGAGGGCTTTTCTTTTACATCTGTTCTTTCTATAGTTTCTGTCAATATAAGAGATATGGCATTTCTATATATTTCTACCTTAATTAAAATAGTGCTTGGAAAATGGAAGCAGTGAAGAAAAAGTAAGAAGCATTCACTTTTGTCAGAGAAGAGGGGGAGAGAGAGAGAGAGAGAGAGAAATCAACTTTACAGGAGAGGCAAAATTCGGAACACTTGGTGATTGGGAAAACCAGAAGGAAATAAAATGCAAAGGGATGTAAGCTTTGGTCAAAAGCTATAAGACAAATCTGACTGATACAGGTTTTCCGTTTTTAAGTCTCAGCTGCTGGTATTTACTCAGAAGTTTCCATATCCTTTTCCATTCCTCTGAAGGTAAAGAACAGCCTCTTGATGGATTGATTGCTGTAATAATTGCACCCTAAATGCAAAGCTCTTCTTTCCCAAGTTAGAGGCAGTAGGGCCATGCCATGTAAATGGTTTGGGGATTGCTGGTTCCCAGTTAAAGTTAACTCCTAGTCTAAGTTAAACTTCCCAATGTCCTGAAACATGGAATTTACACCATCTCACATCTACATGTATATCTTTAAGAAAAGATACACAGTGCTGTGTCTATATGCTCACACAACCCTGTAACATAAGAGTTTAGCTTTATCATGATTTCCCCCTTGACTTTGAAACATTTCCAAGATTCAGACTTATAGAAACACTGTCAAGCGGAAGACGTATTAGTCAATTCTATGGAACTACTTATGGAAAAAAAAAAAAACAGGAAAGAGTGGTGAGAGAGTGCATTCACACCAGTCTGGCAGTGCAAAGCATCTTGACTTTAAGCATTACTAGCTAAACACAAAAGTGATGACTTTTCACATCTACAAAATTTTTCCATCAAATATATACAGTGTTGTTCATATGAATATTACTATTTAAAAATGTGGTCAGACAGGTGAAGAGAAAAGAAAATCATTCTGCTAAGTTCAAAGAAAATAAATTCTGGAAACTGGAGGATACTATAAGTAATATTTCTTCTAGGATTTTATACACGCAATGTAAGAGAAGAGCTGAACAGCTACATATTGAAAGCTAGTGATGAAAAAGCTCTGAATTATCCATGCTAACTTTCTAATAAATCAGATTTCATAGAATACTATTTTTTTCTTCCATTTTACCCTGGATCCTTGTTCTTTGTCCATTTAATAAGAGAGTTCCATCCAAAGGGAAACAAGCTGACCTTAAATTTTCAGGCTCATTCAGGAATCAATCTCATCTGAAAGGAGCTGCTACTGTCTCTTAGACCGAAAGTAGAACATACAATTCATACTGGCTCATTAAAATCCTAGACTTCTCCAGGCCCATCTGTAATGATGACAAGTAGTAATCAATGTGATTGCAATGTGCACTTAATGCTTTTGTGTATCCACACACGCATGCATGTAGCATGGTTTGGAGACAGAAATATTTCAAGATTGTTTTGAAATCTAAGATTTCAGACTGTGTCGTGGTTTCTGTTACACACTGTAATTGAAATGGGTGATGATCTTGGTAAGAGAGAAGAAGCTAGTAATGTGACTTTTTCCCTCATTGTGGGCTTTTTGGGTTTCAGCAGCCCAACACTCTCAGTCCCCAATGTGATACCCAAAGACACAGAACATAAGTCACACTACTATCTAGTGTTAACACCCAGAGATGATACAACCAGCAAATGTTTCCTTGTGGGAAGCCTCTGAGGATCCCAATTACTGTGAATCAAGAGAGAAGTCAGTCAGGCTTGAAGTAAGGAGCCTGCATTTAAAATCAGCAGAGAGAGAAAAGTGTGATGAACGGATGAAGTTTCTTGGCTTGTCAGAGCTGCTGAAAACTATTACTGTCAAACTCACCACCTCCTTTCAGCCCTCCCTTCTACCTTACAATATCGACAGGAAATGCAATAGATCTATTCCTCTTCATCTTCCTACTAGAGCATGAGGTTGCTTATTGACACTTTCTAAATTTCACTCCAAGAAGTTGTTTTTTCGGACAGGATCCTGGCGGAGTCCCTACATCTCTCCTCATTCGGAATTAAAGCCCAGGAGGTGCTTCTCAGGGAGCAGAAACGAAGAAATGTCTGCAGCTGTGTTTGCTGCCGGAGAACTTAATGAAAGATTGCAGGGGCCACATCCTCTTTAATTGAGTTTCAGCTTGTTTCACACATGGGAGTCTGGTTGTCACAAGGGAATTATAAATGGATACATTGCCCTTCATGGCTGTGGAGGCCACTGGAGTGGAGGATTATAAGGGCATCATTATTCATTGTCCATGTCTTCTTAAAAAGGGTCAGATGACAGGAGTCCTTGAGCAGGGAGATACTAGAGTTAGGTTTCCAGGATACATTTGACAATTTAGCCAGTCAAATGTTACTCATTCTTTAAAAATTTCCCCCTAGTGGTTGTTGTAAGAAAGTGTATAGATATGCTGAGTAAAAAACTTTTCCCTTAGCATCTAAAACAGCAATCCATCTGGATTCTTAACTGACTTAACTGATCAACACTTAAGTGCACATACAGTAGTAACATTCATCAGGTGTCGGGCAGATGGGAGCGGGGAGCAGGGGTGGGTATATACACACCTAATGGGTGCAGTGTGCACTGTCTGGGGGATGGACACACTTGAAGCTCTGACTTGGGTGGGGCAAAGGCATTATATGTAACCTAGACATTTGTACCCTCATAATATGCTGAAATAAAAAAATTAAAAATTAAAAAAAAGACTTTGATATCTTTAGTCAAGTAGCTTTAGTATAGATTATGTTCTGTGTTAATTTTCACAAAATTTTTATTGTGGTTAAAAAACACATAACAAAGAATTTACATTTACCATCTTAATGATTTTAAATGTATAGTTCGGTAGTATCAAGTATATTCATATTACCATGCAACTTGTGCATATCTTGTGTGTATCTTAAGTTCTAACTTGTTTGCCATTTATTAATTTTAGAGAATCATAGTGAAAAGTTCCCCCTACCTTTTTTCTACTTTAACTGTCACTTCTGTAGTCCTCTAGAGTTGTGGTCCCCAACCACCGGGCCACAGACAAGTACCAGTCTGTGGCCTGTTAGGAGCCGGCTGCACAGCAGGAAGTGAGCAGTGGGCAGGAGCAAGTGAAGCTTCATCTGCATTTACGGCCACTCCCCATCACTCGCATCACTGCCTGAGCACCACCTCATGTCAGATCAGCTGTGGCATTAGATTCTCATAGGAGCATGAACCCTGCTGTAAACTGTGAGGGATCTAGGCTGCATGCTCCTTATGAGAATCTAATGCCTGATGATCCAAGGTGGAGCTGAGGTGGTGATGATAGTTCTGGGGAGCAGCTGCAAACACAGATTGTCATTAGCAGAGAGGTTTGACTGCACAGAGACCAAAATAAATCAATTGCTTGCAGACTCATATCAAACTCTATCAGTGAGTGTGGCAAGTGACAATTAAGCTGCATCTGGTGGCAGGCTCTAAGTCAGAATCTGACACTTATTTTAGTTCATGCATGGCCTGCCTATTATTTTATTTAACACTTCTTTGCCATACTGTGTACCTGTGTCAGTCAGTTTTGGTAAGGCCACAAGGTAATCCTAGCAAAAATGAGTAAAAACAAACATCGCTGGAGAGCTTCTTTGAAAAGGGGGAAAGACCCAATGATGAGACAGCAGAAGTCTCTGAGACTGCCAACATAATGAAAGTTACATTTAAAAAAAAATGCCAACAGTCTTACTTAAAGTATGGTTCATTGCAACAGGTAATCCACATTCTCCAAATCTGCTCTGTATAATATGTGGTGACTGGTTATACAACGAAGCCATGAAATGTTCAAAACTGCTTCGCCACATGGAGACCAAGCACCCTGCATTAAAAGACAAGCCTTTGGAGTTTTTCAAAAGAAAAAAGATATGAACACAAAGAACAGAAGCAATTATTGAAGGCCACCACTTCATCAAAGGTGTCTGCACTGAGAGCATCATTCTTAGTTGCTAACCACATTGCTAAAGCTAAGAAGCCCTTTACTGTTGGTGAAGAGTTGATCCTGCCTGCTGCCAAGGACATTTTCCATCAAGTTTCAGGAGAGGCTGCAGTTCAAAATGTGGCATGTGTTCCTCTTTCAGCTAGCACCATAACTAGATGAATTAATGAAATGGCAGGGGATATCAAGGCCCAATTGTTAGAATTAATGGGTCACTGTGGTATGCAATCCAGGTCGATGAGTCTGCTAATGTTGATGAGGCAACAATGCTTGTTTTGTGTGAGATATTTTTTAGGACGTACATGAGGATATGTTATGTGTACTTTCTTTGCCAACCAACACCACAGCTGCAGAACTAGTCAAATCTTCGAATGATTACATATCAAGAAAACTGAAGTGGTAATTTTATGTCAGTATACGCATGGACAGAGTGGCTGCCATGCCTGGACAGCTTTTTGGTTTCACTACTTGGGTCAAGAAGGTCGCTTCTGAATGTGAATCTACACACTGTGTCATCCATACAGAAATTCTGGCTAGGCAAAAAATGTCATCTAAACTAAACAAGGTTTTCCAGGATGTGATTAAAATTATCAACAACATTAAAGCACATGCCTTTAACTTACATCTGTTCGTGCAGCTCTGTGAGGAAGTGGATGCAGAGTGCACATGTCTTCTCTTATACACAGAAGTGAGATGGCTTTCTAAAGGTAGATCACTGGCCAGAGTTTATTTTTTTTAATTTCAGCATATTGTGGGGGTACAAATGTTTAGGCTATGTATATTGCCCTTACCTTCCCCCTGAGTCAGAGCTTCAAGTGTGTCCATCCCCAGATAGTGGGATTATGTATGTATCGAGAGCCACTCCAGAGATTTCCTTTAGAAAAACAGTCACCACTGGCAGCACATTTCAGTAACACAGAATGGGTCACAAAATTTGCTTACTTGTGTGACATATTCAACTTGGTCAATTAAGTCACTCTGTCACTTTAGGAGATAATGACAATGGTGTTTAATTACACAGATAAGGTGACTACCTTCAAAGCCAAACTGAAATTATGGGAGTAATAAATAAACATTGGGATTTTTCACATGATTCAAACATTAACAGAGATTTTGAAAGAGACTGAACCAGGGCCTTCTTTCCCCCAGCTGATGCATGATCACCTATCTCACTTTCAAAAGAGTTTGAAAATTACTTCCCAACCACAAAAGAGCCCCAAACTGGGAAGGAATGGATTTGAGACCTATCTGTGAATAAGCCAGGTGTATGGACTTTGTCCATGCTAGAAGAGGATCAACTATTTGAGATCACAAATGATGGTGGCATTAAAAGTATGTTTGAGACAATTTCAAATCCCCATACATTCTGGATTAAAGTCATGGTGGAATATCCTGAGATTGCCACAAAAGCACTGAAAAGTCTGCTTCTATGTCCAACATCCTATCTTTGTGAAGCAGGGTTTTATGCAGTGACAGCAACCAAAACAAGATTACAGAGTAGAATGGACATAAGCAACACAATTCAGGTGTCACTATCTCCCATCACCCCCAACTGGAACTGTCTAGTTCAGGGAAAACAAGCTCAGGGTTCCCACTGGTTCTGCATTATGGTGAATCATATAATTATTTCATTATATATTACAATATAATCATAATAGATATAAAATGCATAATAAATGTAATGCACTTGAATCATCCCAAAACCATCCCCCTCCCCCGGCACTTGGAAAAATCATCTTCCATGAAACCAGTCCCTGGTGCCAGAAAGGCTGGGGCCTGCTGCTGTAGGGTATGTGATGTTGTATGAGCATTCTTCTTCATTCTTGTAAGATTTTAGTGTTTAGCCCCTCAATCATATGCAGAAGCCTTTTACCAGACATGCTTCCCAACTCTGTGAGATGTACTGTATTCTTTCTAAAAATTCATTTTTGGTATTAAAGGCTGCTATTTAATATTTTTAAATACCCACAGAATAATCTTTGCTTTAAATATCTGCATTCAAAAATCCCTTCCAAAACAATAATCTTTAAACTTAGATAAAAATTCTACTTGTACCTAAAATGTCTACTCATGTTTTATAAAATCAAAGAATTGGAGTTTTTGATTGGCCCCTAAATGTCTTTGGCATCAATGCTCTCATTTTGAAAATAAGGAAAATAAAGCCTAGAAGTAGGAAATGACTTACTTATACATTTCAGGTTTTTTGGTTTTTTTTTTTAAATCTGGCTCAACCATTTGTTTTCATTTGAATACACAGAAGTGGGCGGGTAGCAAACCGTGGATTTGATGAGTCTTAGGAGGCACAGCATCACCCTTGGATAAGTGTTCTGGAAAAATAACAACCTCTCAATCAGCCTTGTCAATCTACATAAAGGCACTTCTGTAAGTGGTCATCCTCATATCTTCCTCCTAAGGTCTGTAATAAGATTCCTTGAATTTATTAGTGCTTATAAATCCTCCTTAATATAATGTTGCTCAGGGGAAGTAGCTGCTTCAACTATTATAAGAAGAGACACATAATTGCTTTATGTTAGGTAAGACAGTTCTTTTTTTCTCCCTATTGTCTGTGTCATGTCCTTCCTCTAAAACACTCTGAATCTCCTTTACCCATTCATGCTTTCGTTCCACAAGTGATCATTGAGTTCCTAATATATTCCAGATACTTTATTTGGCACTGGGCATAAAATGGTGAATAAGGTAGTCTTGTTCTCCACCTTCAAGTCTCTGCTTTCATAACTGTCTAGCAAGACATTTATTTGGGTTTTCCACCTGTGTTGTTTCTTGTGGGTAGTCTAAGCATACTTTGTTTATCAAATGAGCATGAGGATGGAGAAATATTGCTTCTGCATTTCTATTATGACCATGCGTAATATGGACATCTCATGATCTCCTGCCAGAACTATGATAGAAACTCTCTAAGACACTAAAATGATGAGTTCTCTATTTATTCCTGAGATTTTCTATTCTTAAAATTACCAGTGTGAATTTTAAGGGTCAACTGTTTCCTTTTTTTGTGAAGGCCCCTCTGAGGCCTGTTCATTTAGAGAGTACTTATGCCTTCAATAGTCCATTAGCTATTAACATAGTCTGTGGGTAGTAGCATGTCTGTCTAGTCCACCGCTATCTATCCATTGTTTCTAAAACAGTCCTGGAACATAATTAAATAATAAATATTGTAGAATAAATGAAAAGAAAAATGAAAGAGTAAGCTTCAGGAAAGTATTGGTTGTATGCTGATTGGTCATTTTTCTTTTTCATTCTGCATTCCTAGAAACTTCCCATTGACTTGAAAAAGGTAGCAATTAGATTTAATTTGCATGAAGCTTGCTGTAATTATAGCTTTGTTGAGAAAAAATGGTTTTGAGGAGGCTTTCTGCAAATTTCAATAACATTTCTTCTATGTTTTACTATTTCCTTTAGTTGCCCTCTTTTCACTAGACCACTGCTGTTCTAGAAGTCCTCAAATGGGCCCACCTTATAGAGTCCATCTCAGCAAGGCTTGCTTTGGGGCCGGGACTGGAATGAGGAGAGCTGCTGTCAACAAGGAGCTGTTTTTCAGGATAGTTACCTTTCACAGTCTAGTACATACTCTCACTTTGTGCTTCATTTCTCTGTCTGGATGATGGACTACTTTAGAAAAGGTATGAGGAAGTGAATAAAAAAATACATTGGATTAATTTTTTTCATTTAGTAATTACTTCACTGCAGCCAACAGAACTGGGTCTGAGTGAATGTTGACATCTAATTTTCAGGTTTTGAATTGCTTGAAGAAAAAGCAGATCTCACTGTTTTTATCTACGAACTTCGCTGTGAAGTAATTATGCAGAACAGAATATGGTCTTGGGCAGTGTTTAACACAGGCAGGTCATAACTAGATAGAAAATGGACCCTTGCTTTTAGGATAGGGATAATTAAAGGCCCATAATCTTGGAGGAGCAATGGTGATGTTGCTTAATAGACATACACTTGCAGGGAATTGCCTGCTTGTAAGGCATGTCTTTTACCACTCTAGGTCGTTCATAAACTGGCAACATAATTTGGAAGCAAAGTTCTTTTATTTAACTCTTTTCTCCATTTTGGGGGGTACGTTTTCATTTCCATGAGCAAGATTGTGCTTTGTGAGCATTTTGTTGGTTTTGTTTATTTGCAAATGTATGCATGTGTATATTCCAATAGGCTGTTATTCTTGTGTTACAAATGAACAGAGAAATTCAAAACAAATGAGAATTTGAATGGAAAGTAGAATGGAATCACGGGATTGAAATTTTAGAGCTGTAAAGGGCTTTAGTGCATATATTTTAATTCCTTTTTATACATTGCAAAGAGTTAGGCAAAATGTATAATCCGAGGGGACAGTCCCCACCATACCGCCCTCACTGAAGACACCAGCTACAAACTCTTGGGTCTTCAGAGTCACCCTCATTTCAGGCCAGCTGGCTACAAGTTCAGGGAATCCCATGACCAACCTCAAGTTTGATAACTTAAGTTTGATAACCAGGGAAGTTCACCTGAGCTTTGGTTTCCAGAGTTGTTATTGGGGTTTTATGACAGAGGCATAGTAAATTGATTATTGTCTATGTGGTTGAGCTCAGTCTTCAGCCTCCCACCCCTATACCTTGAGATCTAGCCTTTTAATCACATGGTTGTTTTTCTGACATGGCCAGCTCTCAACCTGAATTATCTCATTAGTACAAACTGTTGAAGGATCCACCATAAGTCCCCTGGTTAGCATAAACTATCAGGTATGGTTAAGGGGTCCATTATCAATAACAAAGACACACCTATTTCTCAGGAAATTCCAAGGGTATAGAGGTTGCTTCCCAGAAGCCAGAAAAATAGACAGATTTCTCTTTAGGTAAGGACAAATTCCTTAGGACACATACTTGCACAGCCCAGATTGCTGATTTGGTTTAAAGAATTCAAATAAGTTAGAGTAAAGGACTGGGGAAATATCTCCTGGCTCTCTGTCCAGCGTGCTTCCCTCTACTACCCAAAATGATTACTAGAATATGAAACCGATTTTATAGCAGCTATTATAGTAAAACACCCTGAAAAATACAATATTTACAAGGCAGTGGTGAGGTGAGTATTGATTTTAGACCTGTGAGACTTAATTTGTATATGATGACCTCATCCAAGTGAGGGTAGGAACCTAATAATCAGGACAAATCTGTTAGGAAAGAAAAAGGAGTGATAAGTGGAAAAAAGTTCTATAGAAGGTAGGGGGCTTCTGCTTAGGAACTCAAGAAGAACAACCCAGGATTGCATGGTTTGGGTGGAGGTTAAAAAAAGGGGTGGTGTGGAAAATTAGAGAAGACAATTGCTTTAATGAAACTAAGAAGATTTTGAGCAAGTGTAATTAAAGATGGAATCAAAAAGTAGCATGGAGCCTTCTTATCTAACTAACTGTCAAGAAAAAAATCTGTAAATATACAAAAGTTGAGTAACTGGATAGAAGACTTCAGAATTAAACAACAGGTCAGTAAGAACTTTGTTCATTTTTGTATCTTTATCCATTTAATATAGAGTAATCTTAAAAACCCTTCAATCGTAATACGATACCATTTATTCTATTTAAAAGTAGGTTACTATAAAAGCATATATATAGCATGCCAAATTTTGTGTAAGAAAAAAGTGCAAATAAAAAACATGTATGCATCTGGTTATTTTTGCAAAAGTAGATATAAACCAAATAACCGAAAGAATTGTCTATGTCCACAGGGCACTGGCAAGGGAGCAGAGTGTAAGAGGCAGGGGAAAATATGACACTTCTCTGAGTATAACTGTTTGTATAGTTTGAACTTTTAGAAACTTGTTATGTTCTACATATTCAAAAAAAAAAGAATAGGAAGAAGAAAATAGATAACTGACAACAAAGAATCCAACTGTCTTTTAAATGAATGGCATAATGACAGAGGAAGACACAGACAAGTAATCCAAATATTTTAATATTATTATATAGTTATCAAAATGCAATTTACATTTAATAAAATTCAACAGTTTTTCCCACCATTCATTTCATTTACTTCAAGTATAATTCACTTTGTACAATATCTTTAAGGGGGTTGGAAATTAGACAGAAAAAAGTGGCAACAGCAAGTAGTTTTGGAAGGTTTAACAACAAGGGGTAACTAAAAGTCTGTCTTCAAATTTTTTGTAGCATATCAATAGTTACAATTTATGCTAGATTTTTCAGCAAAATTATTGTTTTAAATATTACATTGTAAGTTTTATGTTTCCTACATTTGAACTTGGATAATATGACCACCAATGTAAGCATACTTTTATTCATTTAATAATAAAATGAGTTGTTTGAGGAACCATGACTTGTGAATGGTTGATCTTCTGTAAATGTTACCTTAGTGACCTTGGGCTGCTATAACAAAATTTTATAAACTGGATGGCTTAAACTGCAGACATTTATTTCTCACAGTTCTGGTGTCTTGAAGTCCAAAGTTAAGGTGTCCATTGATTTAGTTCCTGGTGAGGGCCCACTTCCTGGCTTGCAGATGGTCATCGTCTTGCTGTGTCCTTGCATGCCAGGGAGAGAGACAAGTTCTCTGATCTCTTCTTATGAGGGTACAAATCTCATCGTGAATACTATACACACTCTTATGACCTCATCTAAACCTAATTATTCCCCAAAGGCCTTCTAATACCATCACAGTGGAGGTTAGGGCTTCAACATATCAATTTTGGGGGATACAGTTACTTCATAATAAGTATTTATAACTGTGTTTTCAACACAGTATTTTGACTGTATATCATCATTCTAGAAGGAAAAATCGCAAATAAATCTTAAGCTCTTTTAAGTTGTTTAGTTTTTTATTTGTTTTTAATAGTGGCAAACAACAACTCTGAAAGTACTTTGTGTGCATGATAGGGCTGAGCAAATAAGTAAATGTCATGATGATGTTGGAAAGCAATGTTTTAACTTTGATAAAAGAGGATATGGAATGCAGGAAGGCAAAGAGGAGCCCTGTGGATTAGACTGGAATTGGAGATATCAATAGAAACATGTATTTCCTGTGTCCCTGGGAAGGGCAAGAAGCAATGACATATCAGGCATAATGAGCATACTTACAGAATAGATGTGGGCTTTTAAGTGTCATTTCCCACTTAGTAAAACCAGAGATAATTGAAGATATGACTAATTCCAGGACTGGGGAAGGAAATGTGTTAATATGAGTCTGGAACATCTTGTTTAGGAAGTACTCAAAAAAAAAAAAAAAAGGTGTGTTAAAAGGATAGAGAAGACAGCCTGAGGGAACCTCCCACTGTATGAAACTAGGCAATTTTGGCATAAAAAATTAAGGAGTGTAGTGTCATATAATACAGTGAATAAAAAAAGGAGTCTATGAGTGTATACTTATAAACGATAGGTAAAAAAGACAAATAAATGGGGGAGAGAAGACTCTTCCTAACAGTATGTCAACTGATAAATGTGAAAGAATAAGGGATTAGGAAAAACACTACTTTGCAACCATCACAGAACAAATTGCAATAGGCAGGGATCATTAATGGACTCTAAATGTAAGGAGAAATATTTGGTGAAAAACAGAATATTTGCATAATTTCAAACTATTACCTCACAGATTGCTTATTCGTTGCAAGGGGAGAAAATCGTTACTATATAGTGGAAAAATGGGAAAACACTTTGACCTGGGGTTCCAAATTAATATCCCCAATGACTGAAAGATGGACAAGGTACCTTCAGATGTGACACCCTAAAGAGAACATCACTTACGTCGTATTCTAATCAGACATATATTACCCGAATAGAATTAAGAGGAAACATCAGATGTGACAACAAAATGCATGCCTGGCTTAAATTATATAATTTAATGAGAGAGCGCACAAAGGTGACAAAATAGTACAAATTGGTGAACAGGGAAAGGGTAGAAGTCCTCTATACTAATTGAGCAAACTTTACAAGTTGGAAATTATGATGTTTCAAATTTAGAATTTAAAAAGGAATGAATTTTTATGAATTGTTTACTCTGGAAGAGAATGTCCCAGGAAAATAAAGACAGAGCTAAATTTCCAAGGAATGAGCCCCTAAATTCTGGGCTTATGGCAAGCTAGATAAGTTTCTTATTTCACTACTTTAAGATCTCTGTTTGAACAAACCTCTTTAAAATCTTTCCTTGTCACATTAGATCAGCTACCTTTTGTAGATCCTCTATTCCTCTTTTCCTTGTAGCATGGCAATCCTACAGGTAATGTGTGTGCTTCCCCATTTGCTTCCTTTGAATTGTGATAATCCAGTGGAAGCCCCACAAGAGCACAAGTCCACAAGTGCCTCACAGGCTAGGGCACATTCCCAGGCCATTTCTCTCTCCAGTGGCCCTTTTCCCTTTCAGCTCCAAATCTAATTCTTCACTCAAGATAAGCAACCAGATGGCTCACTGGGCCTCCAGGGGACCTCCAATGTAATAGGAACTCACTTTATATCTAATGGAGAGGACGAGGATTAACAATCCTGACCAGCCAAATTACATATTGCCTCACATTTGTGATGCTGCCAGCAGCTAAAAGAACTTCAGGGACTTCATTTCATTTACTCTCTCATGGTCTTTGAGAGTCAGATAAGGAACACAGGCTCTATCCTTTAAAAGAATCAACTGATGCCCAGATATATTATGTACAACACTCATAGATTCATAGGTCTGGCAAAGCCTTCTCTTCAGAAAAGAAATATTTTGCCCTGTTTGACAGCACAATTTTCCAAAGATATAAAATAATCATAATTAAAAATATATAGTTGGAAGTATTATTATACATCCATTTCAGGTCATGATTGATAGAACAACTTACAGCATGACTCAGGTGTGTGTGTGTACTTTCATGTTATAATTGCCCCATCAATAATTTTAATGTAATTATTTGTTGGGAGAGATGATGAGATTATGAAAGGTATCACTTTTGCTTTGGCTTTTGCAGAGCTTAGATGTTTCCAAATGCTGCACAATCGTAGAGCTGAGAGGAACTTGAGACAGTGCCACATCTAATACTTCCTATTCTAGTAGGATCTTTTTAAAAATAACGCACGCACACAAAAAAATCCATGATTGTTACCTTCTCTGTTATTACTCTAGAGATTGAAGAGACATTAGGAACACAATGTAGAAAAGGGATTCACCATCAATATCAATTAGTACATATAGTCTTAACAAATTTCTTTTTTTGAAGACAATTTTATTGAAATATAATTTACATTCCATGCCATTACTCCATTTTAAGTGAACAATTGAATGATTTTTAGTAAATTTACCAAGTTGTATAGCTATTCACATAAATCAGTTTTAGAAGATTTCCTTCCCCCTATTGAGACCCATAATTCCCATCCCCAACTACATTTCAAGCATACCCCTCCCCTCCACAGTGCTCACCGCATCCCTCAGATGTGGGTCTATCCCCCCGACCCCCGAATCCCTGGTGAACACCACCAACATTTTTGCACTACATAGTGTTAATCAGTCAGTACCAATTTGATGGCGAGTACATGTGGGGCCCATTCTTGGGGTCTTGTGTCACCTCACTTGGAATAATGGGCTCAGGCTCAATCCAGGATGATATAAGCAGTGCTAGCTCACTGTCATTTCTTAAAATTGAGTAATATTCCATTGTAAACATATACCAAATTTTAACAATCCACTCATGAATTGACGGGCACTTGGGTGGTTTCCACAACCTAGTGATAGTGAATTGTGCTGCCATAAACATTTGGGTGCAGATGTCTTTATTATAGAATATCTTACGCTCTTTTGGGTAGATGCCTAATAATGCTATTGCTGGATCAAATGGTATTTCTATTTTTAGCTCTCTGAGGAATCTCCAAATTCTTTTCCACAGAGGTTGCACTAATTTACAGTCCCACCAGCAGTGTAAGAGTGTTCCTATCTCTCCACAACCTCACCAGCATTTGTTGTTTTGGAATTTTTTGATAGAGGCCAATCTCACTAGGGTTAGGTGGTATCTCATTGTGGTTTTGATTTGCATTTCTCTAATGATTAGAGATGTTGAACATTTTTTTATACATTTGCTAGCCATCATTCTGTCTTCTTTGGAAAAGTTGCTGTTCATTTCCATTGCCCATTTATTGATGGGATTGTTTGTTTTTTTCTTGTTAATTTTTTTGAGTTCTAGGTAGATTCTTGTTACCAGACCTTTATTGGAAGTGTAGAGAGGATGTTGGGAAGACCTTTTCAGACATTGGCCTAGGCAAAGAATTCTTGAAGAAGACACCCAAAGCAATTACCCCAGCAACAAAAATAAACAAATGGGATCTGATCCAATTAAAAAGCTTCTGTACAGCCAAAGAAACTATCACTAGAGCAAATAGACAACCTACAGAATGGGAGAAAATATTTGCTCTCTACACTTCCAACAAATTTCTTTTTTGTTTTTATATACCTCACCAGGGGCCTCCAACATTGTTACTCAAATTATTAATGCTTCATTTTGATCATAATTTATTAATAATGTTGATTTTTCTCTCTGCCCTCCTTGACTTCACTTTCTTCTTTTACTTTTTCTTCAGCCTGATTCAGTTGCCATATACTTTTTTTTTCTCAAACCCTTTGAGTGTCGTTTGAGACCCTATACCATCCTGACCAATGCCTTTCCTTCTTTCAGATTTAAAACTGAGTCTTTGAATCTGACAGTAAGGTTTAGTCTTTTTTCCTTAACTGACAGTTAATAGATATATCAAGAATGCTGTGATCTTGGAGTAACTTCAAGGCTTTTATTTCTAAAGTTATTAAACATAGTTATTTTAACAGGGCTTTAATACTATAGTCCTAGGCTCAGGAAGTGATGGCTCATGCCTGTAATCCTAGCATTCTGGGAGGCCGAGGTGGGAGAATAGCTTGAGCTCACGAGTTGGAGACCAGCCTGAGCAAAAGTGACATCCCACCTCTATCAAAAAATAGAAAAGATTAGCTGGGTGTGGTGGCATGCACTTGGAATCCTAGCTACTGGGGAGGCCAAGGCAGGAGGATTGCTTGAACCCAGGAGTCTGAGGTTGCAGTGAGCTATCATGTTGCAGTGAGCTATCATGACAGCACTGCAATCTAGCCTGGGCAACAGAACAAGACTCTGTCCCTAAATATATAAATAAATAAATAAAATTAAAAATTAAAAAATACTGTAGTTCCTAAAAAAATTTTCCCCTGTAGGTTATGCTGTGAATTTTTATTTCTTATTTCCTGGCCAAGAATTTTTGCATTGAGATTTATAAAAGTCGTGATTATTGGATGTTTGCTGATGGTGTTCAAAAGCTATTGTTCCCTTAATGCAGCACACTGCCATCAAGTGAATACTGAAGCCTGAGTTCTACAGGCAAAAAATAACTGAGTCAGAATTTAGTACAATTTCCCACTTAACTTTCTTCCACATGATATAATATTACATGTAACCAATATCATACTACAGTAATTCAGGGAAATTACTGCTTTTTCAGTGCTAGAAATTGACCCAGTTTATTACTTTATTTTACAAATATTTATTACGTACTCAAATTATGAGGCATTGTTTTAACTACTTGATGTGGGGGAAATAGTGGCCAATGAAACACTGTTATCAAGAAGTTTATATTCCAGGGAAAAAGGCAAATATAATACACTAGCAAACAGGCAATCAGTAGGATAGCATTGGTTAGTAATAAATTCTGTGAAGAAAAACAAAAATAAGGGGATATGTAAGAAAGTGGAATGGTGGGTGAGAGTGGGACAGTGGTCGTGTTGGACTCTCAGAGAAAGTGTCATCTCAGTGGGGGCCTGGATAATCAGGGAACTGCCACCCAGACGATGCAGGTATAGACACCAAGTTCCTAAAGTCTGCAAGAGGTTGGCACATTTGAACAACAGAAAGAAGGCCAGGGCACGGAGGGCAGGCAGCAGCGAGGGAGAGTGGCCGGAGACCGTGTCAGGCAGGGCTAGTGGGCACTGGACAAAATAGGCTGAGGCTGAGCATATTTCATGCTTACTTTGCATATATGATAAGCAGATATATTGGAAGAGGAGAGGTAATTGTTTAAAATGGTTGAAGCAAGGTGAATTACTGATCTAAGAGAACAGCTGTGTTGCTAAGCCTTAGGACAATCTAAATTTTTGCTCTGTCCTTTAGCTAAAATCTTTAGGGCTACTAAGTGAGGAATTATGAGATTTTTTTTAAAAGAGAGGTGGTCTGTGGTTGAAGATGTCATGTCACTATTTCCAGCTGTAGATGGCCTTTCCACAGCCCACTCTACTCTCACACAAAAAGGGTATATATGGTGGTAGACTCCAATTCATATAGAGACCAGAAGACAGATCCACTCTTCATTACTTAATCAGCGCAGATGGCCTTCCCTGAAGCTTTCTTAGGGTAAAAAGAGTTTATTTAAATAGAATTTTATTCATCATTATTTGGGAAGAGAACAGTGGCAATGGTAACTTCAAATAGCAACTAATACAAAATTTCATCTATATCTGGTTGTAAATGATATTGTATCAGTTTGGCATCAGATTTCACCTCTCCATCATTTAGTAGCAATGTAACACTGGTCCAGTTATTTAACCTCCCTAAGTCTCATTTTCCTCTTCTGTATAACTAGGACAATAACAGTATTCAACTGACAGGATTGTTGTGAGAATTCTATTAAACAAGATAATATATGCAAAGCACTGAGCACAATACCTGTTACCTAATGCCCACTGCACATGGTTACAGACGTTAGCAACAATAACCAATCACATTTAATGCTTAAATTTTACAAAACATCTTCACATACATGATGCCATTTGATGCTTACAGTAATCTGTGAGGCTAGATTCCTTACATAACATCATGCAGCTTTAAGTAATTAAAGCTCATTTGAAATAAAATCTTATACCTAAAGAATAGGACTCTATTAGAAGGAATGAAACAGGGGAGGCAGGAATAATGGCCTAGAAGCCAATTAAATGGTAAGGGGGAGTCAGTTTTGTTTTAACATTTTTTATAAGTAATCTACAATCTAATATTTCATACATGGATAATAAAATGGTTGATCCATTTTGCATATTCATTAAAATGTCATCGATGCAATACCGTTCATTCTGTTGGAGAAATCACGTTAAAAATTCATAGTCAAATTGTGTTCCCAGTCAGAGTCACACACCACTCATTAAGTGATGCAGATTAACTGGTATATTCTATTTCACACTTATTTCTCTGACATGCAGTTAGTTTTGGGAAGCCACATGCCCCCTCTTCAGTAGATACGGAGCTACATAAATGCTTCACACAGGAATGGACCAAAGATCTCCTGCTCACTTCAAATAGCAGGGAGATTTGGAGTGACGTCATCAGCAGATATACATCATTTATGTGCTTCTGTGTCAAACATGTGAAATCCTTAATAAACCCTGTAAGAGGTTAGGCACTCGAACTGGGATTTGGCTAATGCTTTGGAAAACTTCTCTTCTGGCACAACTGCTTTCTCTCGGTGTGGGAATAGGGTCAAGTGGACCAGTGATGGCACTAGATAGATTGATGGGGATGCCTACCACTGAAATATTTTCCTGTGTGCTGCCACTGTGTCATCTTTATTCTCATCACCCTCTCTTCAGGCATTCTCCCTCGTTTATTCAGGGAATGAGACTCCACAAGAGAGACGCTACCCTTGACAGCCTTGTTATGCCTTCAGGTCAATGCCAAACACACAGAGGTCCCCGATTTACAAAGGGAAAAACTGTGTCTTGCACAGCCTCAGGCAAAACACAGGACTGAAAGGACTCAGTGAGCTGCCTTAGTGTTTTTGCATGGCCCACGTTAACCTTAGGCAAAACTGTAAAATAGTTAAAAGTCTGAGGTTGATCTTTGGTTTCTACCTTTCTATATTCCATTTCTTTTGTTTGGGCTTTCTCCTATTACTTAGGATCTGCACGGTGCAAGACACTGCGGGGAAAGTTATATGAAGATGCAAGGAGTTGTAAGACACAGTCCTTCTCCAGAGGAATTTTCGTGACTGAAATAGCTATTGGTGGCATATCTGACATAACAGCATCTGAGAAGGAGGGCTAGTTTAGGATAGCAGGGTTTACTACAAATTATATGCAACTGAGAGCCACCAAACCTGCCTATGAGTGAGATGAGCACACTGAAAATAAGGAATGGCCGTAAATGACATGACCTATAACGATTTGTTTTTGGAAGAGCCATTGTGTTGACAAATCATACTGAATGTCCTGAAATCATCCCTTGTCTCTGAGATACAGCACAAGTACTATAAATCGGGAATCATGATTTTAAAACCCTCTGCACATAACAGAAGTTTACAGCATCTGACTGCTGTTCACAATAAATGCTCTGTAATATCTGTTGATGATTTGGGTTACAAATGCTAGAAAATTCTAATATAATTTGCTGTACCTCAGCTTGATTTATTTATCACATTTATATAAACTGGCTCTCCCAACTGCTTCCCAGAAATCAATAATATAGTAGCTTCTCCAATAACAAATAATAGCCAAAAAGAAAAGAAACGGGGATATGACACAGAGAACATATGAAAACATGGGGCATATTTTTAGCTCAAGCTATAAATGAAATGGAGAGTTAATAGTGTTTTCAGTAGTTCTCCAATGAGCATGGGGCTCATACATAGGAGGGGCAAAGCATAAATAGCTTGAAAAGTAAGACCATAAAACCACCATGGCTCATAATGACATTTCATAGCTCTAATTTAGACAAACTTGTGCCTACCACTTAAGCATGTGTGTGCACACACACACACACACACACACAAATGCGGCCCTAGTTAGATTCATCCCTCTTATTTTAGCCTGTCTTACATACAACAAGTTCGGAGTGGCAAAATTTTCCACTTGTGTTATTGAAGTCTATACTACATCTGTGTCATTCCTCTTTGACCCAGGTGCAGTGGATTATAAAAGAAAAACTAGTTGGAATCAGACAATTCAAGCTTGAGTCTTGATTTAGCCATTTATTAGCTGTGTTCTCTAAAACACATTACTTGTCCTCTCTGACCCTTAGTTTGCTTTACTTAGAAAGGAAGGTTAATTATAGCTTGCAACTATTAAATAAACAATCCACCAGTGTGCAATGTGTATCAGAAAACTCAGCTGAAAACTATAACTTGACTGTTCATATAATTATAATGGTCTTACATTGAATGAAATTCAGAGGCTGTTTTTTGTGGTTATCATGACTGATGTTGTATCTTTTCACCTGGTGATGAGACTTGAGTGGTGCTTTTGAACAGTGTGGGAGAAAGTCAAGTCCATGTGTCAGTTCAATGTGTTCAATTGCAAATAATAGAATACTCATTTTGTAGTGAGTTTTGATATAAGGATTTATTTTTCTCATAAATCAGAATGCTAGATGTAGGAGACTATAGCTTTGCTTCAATATTTCCTTGCTGCCAGATCTAACATACCTGAAATATTTTGGGGCTTTCCTTTTTGAGTGTAAGATGTTGGCCGCAACTCCTAATATTGGGTTCCATTCAAAGCAAAAAGAAGTGCAGGGGTATGGCAACCACTCTTTCTAATAAATCTGTCCAATAGAAATAGAGAGATTTATCCTCTTTCCTCAGTAAATCAAAATATTTCCCAAAAAAACATCAGTAAGTATCTAATTCTACCCCATTGATTAGAAAAAATACTGTGGTCACCTCTTGTTGCAAAGGGAACTGACAAAATCAAGTTTTTTTGTTTGTTTGTTTGTTTTCTAACCTAAGCACAATGCTGCCCTGAACCTAATTCAGGCTTTTTAGCAAGAGAGGGAAATGGAGAGAAAATTGGTCAGTTGACTCAAAGTATCTGCCATAATTCAATGAAATAATTTAAAATTGAGTTACTTTTCCTAATCAAGCACCAATATTTTTGTTACATTGAGACTTCAACAACATCTGGTGACATAAATACAGGTATGTAGAACATTTCTATTTACCCAAAGATGCCAGTTCTCAAATAAAATGATTGAATTTGGTGTGAACTTGGCTTTTCTCATTAGTTACTCTAATTGAGGAACATTTAGCTTCTTGGAACAGAAACCATCCAAACCATATTTTTTTCCTGATATGTCTGTAACTATAAAAATCAGCAAATAAAAAGAACAGAATCAGCAAGGCATTGACGTGTGCACACATCTAAGTTTACCGACAGTAGCTAATTAGTTGTTGTATCTGGATGAATTATAAATGGTGAAAGCACTGAAATTAGCAACTATGACTCCCATGTAGGCAGCTGATCTTGGTTGCATCTGTAAATATGACAAGAACCAGCATTTGCTTCTTATAGGTTTAAACAGGAAGATACATACTAACTTGTGTGTATAAAGGCTTTCTGCCAATTTGATGATGGTAATCGAGTCACGCCCTTCATATCTTATTGCATTTACCCACGAATTTGATAATTTCTATCTGTTTATCATAGGGGCAAATGTACTAGCATCTATGTGGTTGGTATATAGTGCTTGCAGGATAAGAATTCCTTCCTTAGTTACATGATTTGAAAGATTATTTTGAGGAAAAGGTAGTATGCAAAGAAGAGAACAGTCTGGAGGAAAAAGTAGTACGTAGAGAGAACTTTGGAATAGGAAAAAGGATCTATCAACATTAGGAAAGACCTAGAATGTATTTCTTTAGTTTCCTTCCTTATCAGTCTTCTTGAGCTGTGTCAAATGGTGGAATTAACACTAAATGTGGCTTAAGCTGTGGGCTGACAAAGAAGTTAGACTATCACATGTACTTTGAGAGTTCTCTGTAAGGAGTAGGAATGCAAGGCCCTACCTGCCTTAAAGTATTTTGGACTATGTATCAATAAAAATAAATTAGATGTCCATTTCTATGGAAATTGAGCTATCTCTTAGCAACTTGCTTCATATATAGGAAAAAGATGTCAAAATTTTCCAGAAGCTGAAAGCATTTAATATTAGAACAACTTTACATTTTCATTTTAATCACCAACACCAAAACAATGTCTGATTGTCTCAGTTTAGTGCATTAATTTGGTTGAAATCATGTCCAGCACTGGATATTAGGAAAATTCTGTTTAATTTCTTTATGGATGTCTATAGGACATCATCAAGCAGAAACTCATGGGATAAGAGAATGTCTTAGGCTACAGTTTAGTATGTGATTTTTTCATAAACTCCAATTGCAGGAAAATGGAAGGACTAATTCACTCTGCCAATTTGCTTTTAAAAGTTCAGAGACCTTTAGTAGACCTACAAAACTACAGCTCTCACACAAGCTGGGTTGCCCCAAGAAACTCTCCAAGGCCACTTGATGGGTTTTCCTCCAGCACTGTTGATGCCCAGGCTGCCGTGACCTCATAATTAGTAAAGTGGAGCACAGACACAATAGACCCATTAGTATGCTAGTACTTACACCGCCGCACTGCAAGCCAAAAGATACTTAGAGGACAACACCAGAACACATTCCCTGTGCAACTGGATATCTTTTGAGCTTAAGAAGAATATGAACAACATTATAAACCCTCAAAACATTTCAACAGGGGTCTCTATAGACAAAAGATCTCTTTAGTAGTGCCTCTGCACCATAACAGGAAAACAAGCTGACCACTTCAATGTGTAACTGAAAAAGAATGGAGGTTGTTCACTAACCTGCATAAGAGAAAACCTATACAGAGCACAGTTTCCATTTCAGATATAAAACCAGGCTTAGCTTTGGACAGTGATAAATTGAATGACCAGGGCCAGTAAAGTGAAATGTGATTTTTTTTTCTTTCTCTTTCTCTTTTTTTTTTTTTTTGCCTGTCAACCATGCCTTACTTTGCAAAATCGTTATGTCACATTCTTTTATAACCTTGATGCCCATATAGGCCCACAGGTAGGTATTTGATACAAAACTAGTCAATTAGAAAATCTTACTCCCCACCCCAACATAGCTGCATGTAACAATTTTTCCCTCTATATGGAAAGAAACTATGCCTGAGAATGATGCCAGTGAAGACAAAAGCAAAGCTGAGACATGGGCGGGGGCGGGGGGTGAGAGAGAGAAAGAAGGAGAGAGAGAATCATTTCAGAAGTTGCACCCAGCTGAAGTTGATCCTAAATCTATCTTTGGGCTTTTAATGCCAAGATTTTTTTTTTTCTTGAACTATATTAAGTTGGGATTCTCTCACTTGAAATTATAGGTATACTGTCAAATACACAAAGTTGAAAGTATGAAAAATTCCAGAAAATGGCTTATCCTTCAAAAAGTTTTTAGAACACAACCAAAATGTCATCATACAACAAGCCTAACCAAAACCTGGCTTGGTTGTGGCCTAGCTGTATTGTCAGGGGGATATGGAATTTGAACCTATTAAATTTGTCATGCCTGACACCTTAAACAATTTCATCACTGTTATTACAAGTCAAACCTCTTTAGCACCATGCTTTAAGATAACAGAACACTCTTTATGGTCATTTGAACTCAGAGCCCAGCTTACCAGTAAAAATTACTAGGGAAATACTCAACGGGAGTGAGCAGGACTACATCTGTAGTTGGAGGTTCGAATTATTATATTTTGTTAGAAATACTGAGAGTTTAAGTTACTTGGCAGAAAAAATTTCATGGGCTTGAGTTTAGTGCTCACAATATATGTGCCATGCTGAGATTTTGCAGTGTCTCCGGGTTCGAGGCAGGAAATAGTGTTGTCAAAATTGCAAGGGGATTTTGGTCTAGGTCCAGTTGCTTGTTGCACAAAGATCCAATTATTGAGACAATGAGATTTGCCAAGGAAGAAAGGAATGTTAATAGGACAAACATCTTGTTGGGAGAATGGGAGAAGCTGCCTCAGATCTAAGGGAGATTATGGACTTTTGAAGGAGGGGATATGCCTTGGGGCAGGTCGTGATGTAACTATTATAACAAGGGGCTAGGTGCATTGGGGGAAGGTTGGTGGGGGGGGATGGTGACTCTTAGGAAGTGCTCCCCCCTTCAGAACCTCAGCTCCTTTATCTTGCAAAACATCCACCATTTTGGGGAAATAACTCAAAATGTCAAGTAGTTAATTAAGGGAGAGGATTATAAAAAAAGGTATCAGGCTTACTGAAATTTGTTCATAGAGCCAGTTGCAATGATCCTATGTTTATACCCAGGACTATACAGCTGGCAGAGGGAGTGGATCCGTTGCAGAGTTTTGCTTTACTTGGGGGCCTAAAATTTAATCCTATACCCTTGCTTCTCTACCCTCAACTATTTCACCATAAGCAGTATGGGATGTGAAGACTTTGTACAAATAGCATGAGATAAATGGGAATCCTGAATTATGACTACAAAACAAAGCCCAAGGGAAAACACAACTGTCTACTTAGTTGAAAAAAGATAACTAGCAGTGCTTATCTCTCAGAGCTTTTAACTAAAAAGCCACAGGACTCAAAAAAAAAAAAAATGGGACACTGCAGACTAGAGGTTGAAATTCTTTCCCGATTAGGTTCTCTTTGCACCTAGCCACTTGATGGACATTAGACCAGTGTTTTTTGTTGCTGTCGTTTTCTTTTTTTTTTTTTTTTAACTTAATAAGCATGCTGTGGGGCTCATCTGGAGACTAGAGTGTTGTACACATTTGGCTTTTTTAACAGCTCCGTGAGGGAATTGATCACAGATACTCTAGTTTTGACCTCAGAGCGTGGAGTAGTCTTAGTTAAGTTTGCTCACTGTCAATATTTCTCCTCCATACATAATGCAGAGCACACACGCCAAGTCCTAACTGGGTAATTTGGAGTCAATACTTAGGAGAGTGAGAGAAGAAAAATCTCATGTTATGGTCTATAACCGTTGCTGTTTAACACTTAGATCAAAAGCTTTACGGTGATCACACCTTTGGTGCATTTCACTTACACAGGAGCGGCTGGAGGTGATTTTTTTCTGTTATAGTTTATTCCCCATGGAAGAGACAGTAGATGTTGCTGGCCAATGTATTAAAAAGTTTCATGCTTTGCATGATTGTTGTGGGGCTGGTGGTAAGGGGGAGGGAAGGTGTCCATCTATGGCATTCTCAGCCACAAATTGCTATAGAGCCTGTATATTCCAATTTGGCAAAACAGATAATATTGACACTAATTTTTTCTTTTAATCATAATATATAAAAATATATATTCTATCATCACAGAAAGGATTTGATAGACTATCACACTATTTTGGATAGCTGCATACATGCAGTACTGCACAAGCAGCTGGAGGTCAATTAAGAGTCTATAAATCAGGTAGTTCTTTGCCTGCAGCCTTTCTGATGCTTTAGGGTATCACCTTATTGGCTCCCAGAGCTCATATAGCTTTGTGCACCTTATTTTTCCTAGATTCTCCCCAAAGAGTAGCTGGCAATGCTACTGATGGAAAAATATTGTGCTTATGGTGGCCCCATTTGTACTCCAGGGTACTCCTGTGTCTAGGGCAGCTCTCCACAGGTATTCCAGCACCAATAGGGGTGTTGCAGCACAGATCTAAACCCTAGAGATGTGAGGAGTACTTATTCTCTGCTCAGAATCCTCTTCAGGACATCTCCAAGGACTTTATTTCATCTAGTAATGCTCAAAGATTAACTTGCAATCTTGCATTTAAGACAACAGTTTGATAGTTCCACAACTAACTGTGTGGAACTCAAAAACTGAGTTTTTTGCAAACATTCTCAGTCAGAATTTAATCCAGTTTCATCATACAGGTTAAGTATGCCTAATCTTAAAATCCAAAATTCTCTAAAATCTGAAACATTTTGAATGTTGACATGACACTCAAAGACAATGTCCGTTAGACAATGCCCAAAATTTTGTATTTCAAATTTTTGGATAAAGGATGCTGAGCTGGAATAATGCAAATATTGCAAAATAAAAAAAAAAATTCAAACTCTGAAACACTTCTGGTCCCAAGCATTTTGAATAAGAGGTACTCAACCTGTATTTGTAAAAGAGCCAACAAAACACTAGTCCAGTTTCACAGAGACCTGTCTCACAATAAGTAAAATATAAATTATAAATGTACTGTTTAAAGCAACTATGAATTAAGTAAGGTCTTCATTTCTTGATCTGTATGTCCTTTTAAAGAGGTATAATACACAGAGTTGGAATATGAGATTATGAGCCAGAAACACAGAAGTTCATTCTTTCTGAACTTAATCACTGGGTGTAATGAGTCAGTCACTTAATTTTCTGAGTCTTAGTTTCCCTTTCAAATTAAAAATAGGAATGGTTTACATTTGAGCTTGCATTAAGTGTCAGACACCATGGTGACTAAATATTCTACTTTCATTTCGTTGAGTTTGTTGCAAACCCACGGGGTAGGTAGGCATTATCATCATCGTTCCTACTGCACACATGAGGGCGCTGAAACCCAGAGAGGTTCGATTTTCTGTCTGAACTCTTAAAGGTGAGAAGTGATGAACCAGGGATTTAAACCCAGAAAACTTTGGCTCTAGAGACATTTTTGCTAATAATTACTCTCTGCTTCTGATACTACTAATTTCTTTTCAGGGTGAGCATAAACATAACATTTTTAAAAGTGTTTGGGAGAACACTTTGTCAACCGGAAAGCAATATGGAGGCATGGTTAGATTATTATTTTTAGTCAGATCCAGAAATCCTGTTCCTGCTACCTCCTCCTTGGTCCCCTGCTATTCCTCAACCAGATTCTATTCCTGGTTGAAGCCTAGCAAAATGTTTTCTATGCTCAGTATATTAGTAGTCTCTGTAATGCCAAATGTATTTATTTTTCAGGTTAATGTATTTACATTTTAAGAGATAGTGCCTGATAGCCTCCCAATACCTCAATAAAAAAAATCTTTTTCTACCATATAACACGATAAGCCTGAGGAAGACAGTGTCTTTAAGTTAGTGTGGTTCTTCTGTAAACTCTTCATGGAGAAGTCAACTCTGTGAACCGGGACACCTCAGAGGCTGGCCTGTGCACCACTTGCATCAGATTTATCCAGCATCTGTAGTCAAAATTCAGACTCCCAGGCCCTGCTTCGAGAATCTGATTCAGTTGCTCTAACAAGATCCTTAGTTGAAATTAAGGACACTATAGTTTGATGCCAACTGCTCTAGAGTTAATTATAGATCCCACTCTATAATTTCTTACAGACCATTTAATACACAAGTAGATATTTCCCATGAGGGATGTCATGGCCAGTTTGCTCAGAAGAGTGTTGAGTATCAAGGAGGAGAATTATATCAACTTGAAAAAATTTGTGTGCATCTGGCATGAAGGAGTAAATGAGTTGTGTAATGTATAGAGATGATCTATTCATTAAAAAGGTTCTTTTTCTAGCTGAGGGTCAAACGACATTTTCTTGTCTTGGTTTGCAGCATAAATCAGTAGTGCAAACCCAACTGCTCCACTTAGCTGCATTTCGGGGCGATGGCTAATTGAGTCACTTGCAACTTTGTTTCAAATGATTTCATTTTCCCTGAAGAAAAGGTTAATAAATGTGCAGAGATATTTATTTTAAGAAATAGTCATTTTTAATGTTTCTTCCATGTACCATATGACAGACACGAGATGATAGAAGCCTTCCTCTAGGTCTGACAAGATTCCCGAGCAGTCAGTGAGCAGGTTGAGAGGGGTTACTGGAGCAATGTCTCTCCGACACGGTACTGAGTTGTAACAGAGGAGCTTTTCCTGTGACTAAAAGGACAGAAAAAAAAAATCAACCATCCTAGGAACATTGAGGTCTTCTGAACCATGTACTCTAAGCAGCCAGAAAAATTTCAAGTCTCTCACTTCAAAGGTGTTGGAAAACTTTCAAGTGCAAATGCTGGAAAGCTAGGGCCCAGAGTTGAAAGAGAGGAGTACGATTTTTGTTTTTATTTTCAAAGGAGCATAGTATCTTCTGGAATTACCATGATTACATTATTTTGAACTGAGGTAGTTTCTATTTAAGGGCCTCTGAAACCGAGACAAAATATATAAAGATGATTGTGACACTCGAAAGCCTCTCATTCCCAAGGGTCTGTCAATCATCATATTCCATGCCCATTCTCTCCCAGCTGTATAAATTGGCCCCAGGGTACACAGAAAGCTTCAGTTTCAGAATATTTCTCTCAACTCAATTTTTCTTAAAATTGGTCTAGCTATTAAGTTAGAAGACAGAAAATATAACCTTAGTGAGGGGGATACATTCATAGGGACATCTGCCACTCAAAGCAACTATATTTCCACACACAAATCTGTTGTCCATGAAGTGCCAAAATGCCCATGTTTGCAGAAGAACATCTGAGCATTAAATTTTGGAGACTGTTAGCAAATGAGTTCATGGGATTTGCTATACATTCCTTTGTTCAAACAAATTGGGAGCTGCCCCCTGAGGCCTCTGCTCATAGAATTTTAAAGTTTTCACTGTGTTACGAAAACAAAGGGAATCATATCATGGGTCAGTGGCTATACTAGTAAATCATTCATTTACAGAGGCTTACTACAAAAACCTCTTAAAAACCTATAAAATATAAATAGTGTAAAATAGTTCACACCTTTTGGAAATCTGTACTTAGACTTGATTCTCCGCTAATGGATGCACTTGGGCAGCTTCAGAGTTTTAGCAACTCCTCCTTCCTCTTGGTGGCTGCACACACACAGAAGGAATCGTTGTCTGTGGCGGCTGATGTTCTGAGTAAAGTCAGGAAATCTTCAGGAACACATTGAAAATGGGAATCAGTTATTAAAATTGAGTTGTTCTTCAGATTTCTCAATTAATTTCCTTAGAAATGATTATTTAAAATCCATTTGCCATGATCTGACACAGCCCTTGTCAAGGCTCACCAGGTAATTGTGTTATTAGAATTTTTAATATTTGGCTTTTTTCATTTGATCTATAGAGGTATTTTAAGATTTCATTACTTCAAAATATGCCTATGGTATTTAACTGGATTAGTAGCAATTTATGGCCAAATTTTATGCACATGGCTTTGGAAGGGACTATGTTCCTCCTGTCACTGTCTATAGGACAATGTTTGTTATCTATGAACTATCCCTTTAGTGGGTAGGGTGGCAGGGCTCCTATCTGAGTGAAGTATCAAAGTGAATCTTTCATTTACTCGTTCATGAAGTATTTTATGAAGTGTATAATGCATGCCAAGCACAATTCTGGACATAGGGGTACAACTGTGATCCAAAAAGACACAATTCCTCCTCTCATGGGGCTTACCTTCTAGTTAAAGAAGAAAATAAATGATTAAACTAATAAATATATAGTGTACCTGTAGGGGAGGGGAAAACACCTATTTTATCCATCTTAGGTTTTCTGGTTGGGGCCCTATAAATAAAATTGGCCAATACAGATTATCAAAAGAAAAACAAACAGAAGTTATTCACTTGAGCATCACACTCACAAATGGGAGTGCCCAGAAATGTGTAACTCAAAAGGTTGGTTGAAACTTGTATGTATATATCATCTCAGGCTAACACAAAGGAAGAGAAGGTGTTGGACTTCTAGATAGTTAGTGAAGTTATGGGAAGATGACCAGGAAAAGTCTGGTAAATAAGGATTAATTAATATCTTTGTGCAAATTTAAGTTTTCTCCACTGATAACATATAAGATTCCTCCTTTCCTTGGTATAGGGAAGGGAGACCTCTTTACAAATGGGAATTGTTTTTATAAATATAAATTTCCTTTACAAAGAGAAAACTTGTGCTCTGTTTCAGAGCTTATCACAAGTCAGGTAATTCTCAATGGCCTTTAGTTCAAAATTATCCATATGTCCAAGAGGCATATTTTTGGGTGCCTAATTGGTACCTCTCATACTACAGAATGACATGATGAGAAATAAAATGGGCATAAAAAGTGATGATGTGGAAAGAAGTAGGTAGAGCTATATTACTATATTTCAAAGACATCAACAATTGCAAATATGCAACTATATTTATCTACCAATTAGAAGAACAGAAAAGCTTCCAATTATAATTATAAGCTGCATCCAATTCTCAGGGGTGTTAAGAAGTAAAAAAAGAAAAAAGGCATCGTAAAATCTTAAATCAAAGAAACAGTGTGTCGTGGGTTGTCAGGAAGGTTTTGCTGAAAGTGGTATTTAAGAAGAGACCTGAGAGAATGGACAGTGGGAGATGTATGACTATCGAGGGAAGAGTATTTCGGACAGAGGGACGAACAGAGGCAAACTTCCTGAGGTGGAAGCATACTTTGAACTCTCATCTTGGAGGAAGAACAAATAGGCTGGTATAGCTGGAAGGCAGTGGATAAGGGGCAGACCCTGAAGGGCCTTCTAGGCCATGGTAAGAAATTTAGATTTTACTCAGAGTGAGAAGGAAAGCCAGTACAGGCTTTGAGCTGAGGAGGGACACAACCTGATTTAGGATGTCAAAGAATCATTCCGGCTGCTCTCCATCCTGTGGAGAATAGACAATACGGGAAAAATGATGAAAGCAGAGCAAAAAGGTAGGAAACTATTGAAATAATCCATGTAGGAGTTGATGGTGGCTTTGACTAATGGGTCAGGTGCTAGCAGGGAAGTTGATGAGAAATGGTTAGATTCTTGGTGAATTTGACATGCTGTATATAATCCAATACTTTTAAAAGGCTGTACTATTCTCTAGAGAGGCCAGTCATATTTGTTATGCAATTGATCCGAGACCCCAGGGCATTCTTTAGATAGGAAAGACAAAATTAATGGAAAGTACTAGTGAAAGAGTACAATTTAGAAACAAGAAAATGTCAATGTTCAGGACCTCTGGTGGAAAAGCTCAGAGACATTCCCCATCTGGACATGGTTGCTAGCTTAAAACTATGGATTAAGAAGCAGAATTTCCTTGGAGAGTGAGAATAACCTAGTAGCCTAAGTAGTGAATTTACTGCAGAAAAAAATGAACGAATTGAAATTGGGTAAGAAAAAGCCCCGAGAATCTAGGAACCTAGTACTTATCTTTATCTCAACAAGTTGATGATCCCAGTTCATGTTCTGTTTTATGAACTCTCTGCTTAGTAAATCAATCTATATTTCTATTTTTTATAATTTCTGTAAAGTGTATGTTGCTTAGTAAAATCCCACCTTTTTATTACTGAAAATCAGTGAAACGGATTTTAACTTTGGGGTCCACATACCTGGGCTTGAATGTCAGGGCTGCAGCCTCCTGTTAACCTGCACTTTGGAAATTTACTTAACTTCTCTGAACTCTCAGCACCAACCTCTGAGAAATGAGGCTAATAATAATAATACCTTCCTCGTAGGATTGTTGTGAGAATTATAGGAGAGCATGTAGTTTTGGCATCCAGCACAATAGGTGACACATAGTTTTTAATAATTAAAAACTTATTAATTTTACAATTGTAAAGGCACAAGTATATATGGGAGAACATAATGCACTTCTGAAGGCCAACATGGTGGCAGCAGTCACGCCCCCAGATGGAGAACCAAGGAAATCTATTGATCTCCTACAAATTCAACACAGACCAATTCAGCAGGACTTTTCTGAGGCGTCCACCAAATATGCAACAGTTACAACAAAAGATGACCCCCCAGGTAAGCACTAAAGAGGTCCCCTAAGAGTCCCATTTCAATAGCAAATGTTTTATTATTCCTCTAGGTTTCCACCTGCTCACCTAATTAACTTAGCAGAAAAATCTAACTCAAAAAGGAAAAGTAGAATGGGTTCAAATTGAGGCTATTTTCCTGCTTGGGTTTTCTTCTCCTCACAACACCTTCTATGCACTTGACTTGCATGACAGTGTCGGCGCTCCTTAATCTAGGGTCTTCCTTGAGTTCTGTGTCTCATTAGAATCTCGGTGTTAGCCAGTGAGAATCTGCTAAGTTAATTAGATGAGCAGGTGGAAACCTAGAGGAATAATAGAACATTGCTATTGAAATGAGACTCTTAGGGGACCTCTTTAGTGCTTACCTGGGGGGTCATCTTTTGTTGTAACTGTTGCACATTTGGTGGGCGCCTCAGAAAAGTCCTGCTGAATTGGTCTGTGTTAAATTTCTTGAGCTAGACTCTTCGAATTTAGTTTGATGTCTCTCCTATTCTGTCTGTGACTCTTGCTTTCTCCTTCTGTCGCCTGCCTAAAGCATCATCTAGTTCCTCTCATGCCTCTCTCCCTTTCATTTTCCATCTGTTTGTCTCTCACTTTTCCCCATATTGGTTTCTCGCTACACATTTCTGTGGCACCTTTCACCAGAGATCCTCAGAGCTCAACCTAGTTGTTACTCCGTGGGCTTTGCAGAGCACTCATCAATGTTTGCATCAAAGGATGAATTAACTCCCTGCTGCCCTTCACCAACGTGTAGCAAGGGGCCATGCTTTTTCTGGTTAGTTTAAGGCAGCAGGGAACTAATTGTTCCCTTAGTCAGTGTGATGGTAAACTTCTTTCATTATGTTCACAGGTTCACACTCTGCTCTTAAAAGAACCTATTTTTACTAACTTCTTGGCTGATTACCACCCTGCCTGTAATCCATTCTTATGGCAGGAAAGGTGCTGTCAAGGCAGCTCCAGGCAAAGTGGGATAATGTGGTGTTTTTTGACACCTTTCAGTGTGAGCTCTGGCTTCCTTAAGTAATGGAGACAGCCTGCATCATTATTTTTAAGGAGAAAGATGTCACTGTGTGGCTGAGTTTGTGTTCGCTAATGTGCAGATTTGGGAGACCATCATTTTCTATTTTCCTCTGATGCATTGTCAAGAGATGGATAGAGCAGAGTGGGCCCTGATTCACATTCAATGCTACAGGGCCTTGAAAAATGTAGGCATTCTACAAAGGCTACAATTTACAAACGGTGTGTTCATACCCACCTGTGCAGTTGTTAGGCTGTAGTTAACACCTGTATGCATTGTGAATGAGTATTAGAAATAGTCACGAGAAATGCTAAGTGCAGGAAACACATATTTCAAAAAAGTCTCTGCAATAACTATGAAAAATCTTCATGTTCTTGATATTATAGAGGCAAATATGCACAGTAAAAATGTTACCTTATTCCATAAATCCCAATTATTGATTAACACCTGCTGGTTCTACCTGTACAACATATATCGTATGATACTGCCAGCAATGAGAAAGAGGTTTTTCTACCAGTACCCAATACTCTGTGGGCGTGCAATAAATATTAAGCTGCTACTGCAGTAATTGAAAGATAAAAGGAAATTTTGTAGAATTGATTAACTGACAGTACTTATCATGAGCATGATGATTCTTTTAGATTAATCACAACTGGCACACGTGTGCGCGCACACACACACACACAGAGTCATCATCCTTCTTTTTCTTTTCCACCTCCCCTTCCTTTTTCTCCTTCCGCTACTTTTTTTAATGATATCTTTTCCCTTGGTCCTTTAGCATTTTTTTCTATAATAAATTATTTCAAATGGCAAATTTAGGTTTCCTTAACAACTTCTAATTAGTCCCTTGGTCAGTTTTCTCTCCAGCTCTCAAATTCAGCTCTATTTCTAGATGCCACCGTTCTACCTTAGGCTAAGTGTCCAGTCACTTTGAGTTGTTGACCTGCCTTCACTCTTTCTTATATCCTTCATACAGCTTCCAGCCAATCTTTTTATTCCTCTCCTACCCCCAGCCACCAATATGGTTCCTAAAGCCTGAGTTACATGTTAGCCCCAAGCCCAGAATTCAAGACCTTCTGTCAACAGCCCATGCCATTCTTTCCCAATAGCATCACTTGTTATCCTAGCTCTTGGCAGACCTCTGTTGCAGCCAAGTCCAGTTACCTTGAACCCCCTCACACTATTGATTCATTTCCTTCATGGTGTTTTGGAGCACTTTGCAAAGATTTTCCTTTGGCACCCTGCCAGTGCACAGGCTTCATTTTCCCATGAGTAGTTCAAACCTTTCACCTTCTTGGAAGTGTTTCTGGGGATAGTCATATATCTTTGTAAGTAATCGACATCATTTTACTTTATGTATCAACTTTGCTGACAGCCAGCTTTCAGCTGTTGCTCTGTTACTTAGCTGTCTTTTCTCAAGGAATTCTCTATATGTGCTTCTTTTTCTTCTTAAATTATAAACTAATGCTTATCACTAACCTTGTTAGTGCATGGTATAGAATCATGTACATAATAGACATAGGTGAATGTTTCTTAACTAATCCTTATTCTCTTATTGATATATCCCTTGTGTCACTGTTTCTTTTCATAGAGGTGTGAAAACTCTCTCTAGCTAGATTTTTAAAAACCTGTAACTGTAGCTGTTTAACTTTTATAGAGCCCTGCATCCAGTCAGTAATCAAAATTGTGTTCATATACTAAAATAAAATAATGAAGTTAACCAATTATTATTTTATTGTGTTTCCATTATTAACAGAAATTCTTATCACTTTTTTGTTACTATTTCTGCAATTGATTTTGCTATACTTTTCAATTGTTTGGGATATTAATATTATCTTTAAAGAGAAACTATAAACTCCTTAGGAATGAACTTTGACTTCTATGCCTGTGTCTTTATAGTATAGAACTGAGAGAGTTCAGCTGAAAATAGCAGATAATTTGCTGAATAACCTTAAAAAAAAACAAGGCTCTCTTCTGTTTTTTTCATAAATAACCTAACACAGTCAGCACTTAGAAACATGAATTCTGAAGCCAAGCTGAGTCTGAATCGAAATCTTTGAACTGTGTGACTTGGCCAAGTTACTAAACCTTTCTGTGTCTCAAATTCATGCACTTATAATATGGAAATCACAATAATGCTCACCTTATAGAAATGTTGTGAAGAAGAAATTGAGTTAATATATGTAAAACATTTATTAGGAAAAAAACCTGTTGTGCAATAACTACTAAAACGTATTTGCTATTATATCTTGTCCTCAAGCCCTATAGTCTATTTGGGTGGTTCTCAACTTTATTTTAATCTTTGATGGTTAGGATAATCAAACTCTACTTTGAAATTTCCTCCTTGAATAAATATTATAAAGAAATGTCTCATGCTTCTTTTCCTGTAGAATGATATTAATGATTAATCCTGTTAATATAAGCAGATCCAGGGATACTAGTCAATACACAAAAATGTATAGTACAGTCAAATAATACCTTAAGAGAACATAGACTTACAGAGTAAAACAGTAACTAGTGCTTAAATTGCTACTACAGTATTCTGAGCTCTTGACAAGAAGGATGTGTAAAAAGTGGCATTGGTATTTTCTAGATGATGGCTTTGCAGATAGGTGCTGTTTTAGAGTTATCTTTAGGAAATTATGCTTTAAATTTATGTCCTGAGTAGCTGGATCACACATGATATATTTGCCCTCAGCCCAGAAGCCCTTTCTCCTCCCACAACCATCTTAAGCCTCTACCCACCAGGAAAATTCTTATTCATATTTCAAAACTCAACTCAGGTGTCATTTTTTAATTCTTTGTTTCTCTACCTCTACCTGCATCCCCCCAAAATAAATCAGTTCTCAAAACTACTTCCATTACTTACTCATGTTCCTACCATTGTATTTATTACCTGTATTCTAATTTGTTTGTTTACTTGCCTGTCTTCTTTTGGCTTAGTTACTTTATGGACTGGACTTTAATAAAGTCCCTATCTCAAATTCCCAGCATAGTTTCTAATGCACTTGAACTGTCCAAAGTTTTTGTTTTGTTTTTGTTTATTGGTTCTATTAATTTTTTAAGTGATTTATAAAAATGTTGTAGAGTTGCTGAATGGGGAATCAAATAGAGAGTATCAAGAACATAAATCTAATATTGACAAGAAAAACTCTAACAATAAATTAGAAAAGTCAATGAAGCTCACAAAGCAAAGATCTTTAAAATGAAGTATGTCGTTCTGAAGAGACACGCAGAACTCTTTAGTAATGCCTACCCCCTATGCAGAGTTGGAATGACATAAGCTAGAAAATCTTCAACTATTTTTATTCACAGAAAACTAAAAAACTTAAAAGCAGAAGTCATATGGAGCATGAGAGGAAAAGTGTCTGGGGGTTGGGGAGGTGACATAGGATAGGCTTTAGGATTAATAGACTCGGTTTCTAATTCCTGTTCAACAACTAATCACGTGACTTCAGGAGAGCAAAGTGTCTTCTTAACCTCAGTTTCCTTATGTGGAAAATGAAATCTACCTCTGTGGGCTGCTATAAAGCTTAGATATTCCAAGTTTAGTTGCTTGGCATGAGTAACTGCTGAATAAATATTACCTATTACCATCATTGGAGTAGAAAAGATCCAGGTTCATTGGTAGAAGCAGTGCGATAATGGAACCATTATCTTAGTTTAATTTCACAAAATTCTTGAGGACTTAATCTATAGAACTTTGTTTAAAAATATTCAAATACAGGTGCTACAAGAAACATTATTATTTGATATTCATATACTTATAAAACCACTTTATTTTACGACTGTATCAGTTTATCATTAAATATAATTTTTACTTTTAAGAAGATAGATTGGTGACAGAAAAACAATTGGCGTAGTGATTTTAGGATAAAATAAAATAATGATGAACTATCATTTTAATGAAATTAATTATAAGAAGTAGATGTCTTCTGTTTTGAGTTTTCAGTGCCTGAGTATTTGATAAGGTTTTAGGTTCATAGCTCAATGATATTTTAAAACTAAAAGTTAAATAGAAGCAACACTGATCTTCCCATTGCTAGCGGATAAACATGATGAACTAACTGCTGTGTGAACACAGACACATGCAACTAGATTTAGTTCCATGTATGATTAAAAGTTTGAAACCTCTCTCAAGATATCTAGCCCTGAATGCCCCTCTTAAAGTTGTTAAGACTACCGAATTATAACCATACCTTTAGAAAATATTAGACATAAGATTTATTTGCGTTCCACCTTTTCTCCACCCCGCCCCTAAAAAAATACTAAGAATGGTGCTTTTCAAAAGTCCAAGAGTTTCAGCATGTCAATAGAAAGAGAATTGACATTTCAATTTTCGATAACAAGGCTATTTTTAAGAGAAGAAAATTCGATATGGTAACAATTTTATGACCAGTGTTCCTCAAGGGACTGGCAACCCAACAAAAAAAAGAGCAAAATCCTGATATCTTAAGTGTCATTAAAAACAAGAAGTCTGAACATCTCCAAGCCTGATGTATTGTAGAGACCCCATTGACTATAATAGTCCATGTCTGTTATGAAGATCCCCTTTCACCCAATTGGGTGAATAAAATCTTACACTGCATACTCAGTATGATTGCGTATTATTTTTTATATCAGATTATTAGTTGTATGTTTCTTAATAACACCACTCTCTGGTAGGCTTTACTTCTATTTTCAGAAACATATCCAGAGTAAATCAAATTTAACAGCTTTTCCAAAGTCACAAGTGGGTTGAAGCAGATAGAAGATTCAATGGGCAGTATCAGAATGGCCACTGAAGCATTGCAAGTTTTCCAGTAATTAGCTAAAAGGTAACCCTTAAAAGGCATAGGAAATTTATGCCCAAAAGGAAGGATTAGGACATATTTGGAAGCTTGAAACTTTTATTAATAATGAACTTCTTTATGGGCACATTTATTTTTATAGTCATTCTTCTTCTCTCTTTTCATCTACCTCCCACCCTGTTTTAATTATAAAGGACTTTCCACCAAAGTTTCTCTCATAAAAAGGGATGGCCTGTGCCCCTCACACTATTCAACTGATGATGCACACACTGTCTTAGTTTGACAGCTCAATCAATTAATCATTACCAGTCTCCTCCTGACACTGACAAAGAGAGCCCTTTCACTTGGCAGAAAAGGAAAAGAAAGCAAAATACATAAAAGAGGAAGAAAAACAAACAAAAAAGTTAGTAGATTAATACTTTATTTGTATTTATATCTACCTCACTTATGAATGGAATAAGCTAAGATTTCTAACTAAAATTTCTCACTGGCATAAAAATACTATTATAAAACCACCTTAAAAGTAATGCAGTAATACCTTTCATTTCTATCTAATGCAGTATACATGTTGAAAGAATCCAAGGCAGTTTAATGACTTAAAAAAATAAACACTAACTATTCCTCATCTGTCTTTTTCTATTTAACCTTAATTATATATGATGATCACTGTTGGGATTCTGAAATAGAATTTGTACCCATGTTTTCTATTCTGGTTTTCTTAAGATTGATGCTACCTCACTTTAGAGCTCACCAGAGACAATTTCCATTTCTTGGAAGCAAAAAAATAAATTCCCTCAGAAGAACTTGTTAAGCATAAGGTTCCAACTTTCTCCAGTATCTAGGGGGATCTTGAAAGCTCCCAGTTGGTTATAGGTAAGGGATATCTCTGACAGAGATGCCCCATGATAAAGGCCACCATAAAGACAAACTGCCTTTGTGATAGATGGTGTTACAGATAGTTAGGTTCTTTCAATGCCAGACTTGGGGTGACCCAGTGTATTCAACATGAACTATACCCTAAGATCCAGAAAGAAGTAAATATGAATCTTAATAACTCCCTCTAAATTCATACTTATTCTCTATATATCCTTGATGGACCAAAACACATATTAGAGTTCTTATAATGGCCAGGCTCATTTTGAAGTTGTTTTCACACAATAAGTAGCAACAGTTTAGGGATGAGGAAAAATCAGAAGCGCTACTAACCTCCTTTTGGCATTATACCAAATCCTCACCAGAATAAAAATATTTCTGTGATTATCATCCTCCAGAACAGGTAGGAATGACACTTCACATCTCTGTCCATGGTCCTGAAGTAAATCCAAACACAAATCATGCGATTTTAGATTTCCATAATAGCGCTAAAACACTTTTTAACAAAAATGTTTGCAATTGTGTATTTTGCAATAGGAGGTAAATTTTTCAAATTAGTTTAGAGGTGTTTGACATGGAAAGAAAGGTAGATAAAAATGCAATAGATGCTAATTTAGCAGGTTTGATATGCACTTAGAACAGATGCTCAGTTGAGTATTCAGTGTTAGTTTCTAAATTTATGAAAGTATTTTAAAATAAACTTTGATATCTTATAACTGCACTCAAATTATTAAGTGACACTCGGATTATGAAATGTAAGGTATTCAAGTGTTCCCAATTACTATACTGGTGAGTGGGATCCATTGATTCTGCAGCAGAAATGTTTAATGTATCAATTTAAATCAGTTCTGTCCTTTATAGGAAGGGGAAGTAAAATAAATACTCCCCTAGGGGCTGCCAAAGAGACAAGTGCATTCTTCCACTCCCTGTCAGGTATTCCAATGAAGCTGAGATTGCACCTGCTTCATCTTTAACTAGGCACTGACTAAAATTGTGTCCCCTACTATATGGATTTCCAAAGTAGTTCTTTAAATTCTGTTTCTTTTCTCTCTTTGAAACCCACCTACCACCCTTTCTCTTGGCATATCCAAAAATAAATGTGAGCGAATACATAGGAAGGATCATGTAAGGACACAGGAATGGTGATGGATGCCTTCAAAATAACTAAGCATTTTTTTAATTTTTATTTTTATTTAAAAAGTTTTTTTGATACTGATTTTTTCATCTTAACCACAGCTCTTTCCTTAGTTCCAGAGCTGGAATGAATCTGAACACAGGAATTCTATTTGTCACTAAAGCCCATTGCCAGTGTGTAAAGGAAAAATGGTTCCAGACTTTATCTTACCATTGTGGAAAAATTTTATTTTCCCAGGAATGTCTTATTATTTTCTGAGTAATCGTGTAATATTTTAAAATAAAAAAAAACACAAGCAAAGAATTATTGGGCAGCATTGACATTATTCTAAATAGAAGTATGGAGAAATGTTATGTGACATGTTTGAAGATTTCAGAACACTGAAGTGATTTGCCTTACGTCTTAGAGAAATGTACACATGTTTTATGTATTCAGGATTTAAAGGGAAAACCAGTTTTTTTTTTTCCAGGAAAATTTAATCTGGAATGTGTTTTCACTCTATCCTTCCTCGTTTGGGTATTTGAGCTTATACATTTCAAACATAAATAGCAGAGAGGTACTTTTAAAAAACTAATGTTTATGCCATTAGTTCATGAAACACTTTTGTAGAATGTTATCTCTTTGGTGATTTATGATCAATTTTCTCCTATTTTATAACAATTTCAAAATAACCAAAATACTGCTCTGAATGATTATCATTGAAATTTGAGTTATTTTAACTTTTCCTTTTTTCACCCACTGTGTCTAATCCACCCACTGACTAATGCTATTTTGCTACCTACTCCATCCTTTTTCACTTCTATCTCTATAAAGTAGGTGCTTACTGCCAGAATTCTGAATTGTTTCAATGGCCCCCAAACCCCTTTCTTTCTCTTTTCTATGTTGCTTTCAATCTACCCTACTCCCCAGAGTTAAATGACATTTCTAAAATCTGTTGTGATGATAATTCACTGTGTTAAAATGTTTCATGAGATCTCTTCTTTTGGTAGAATATTTTAGCCTAATACTTAAGGCCCAAATTTATCTGACTGTGACCTGTTTTCCCAATCTCTCATTGTACTAATTTTTCACAAGAGTTCTTCTTTCTGGACAGGGTGTTCTTTGAATTGTCTACTGAACTCCCCATCCTTACCACCTGCCTTTTTGGACTATGCTCATGGTATGCTCAGGACCTAGATGCCCTGTGCCTCTCCCTTCACCTATAAATATTAAACATAAGCCCTTCTTCCTCTTCTTTATCTTCCATGAAGCCAACTGTACCAGAATTTCACAGAGTAATCCCATATAACTCATGCCTTTATCATTCATTCTGTCAGTTAATTATTCTCTTTCTTTGGTTACCATGTAATTGTTTCCCCTGAGTGCCATCTAGACTAAATACTCCTCAGCATTTCTGTTTTCTTTTTTTTCTTTTTTTGCATTCTCAAATTACTTATCAAAATGTTGGCATGGGGGAGAAATGTATGCCTAGATGCATCTCCATAGATGCATAGGTGGATAAGAAATATTGATAGTGATATACTCAACTCCATTAATACAAGGAGCCCAATAACTTTATTCATTGTTTAAGTGTTAAACATTCAAAACAATTAATTAGAACTGGGGGGTAGGCATTTTGGCTATTTGTAGCTTTAAAGTAGCAAAAATGGATATTAGTATATATCTGTGCTCTTTACATGTTATAAGTTAATATTGTCAAGCAAATTGTGGCACTCTAAGTTCCTCATGATCATATCCCTATAATTAATGCTCCCTATGATTTCTTTCCTTTATTTCCTATCAGAACTATTTCAAGGTATAATGGTTGTAAATTACTTTGGTCCGCTCACTGTGTGCCCTATCCATGACTACTTTAGCCCTATTTCCATTCCAATTCATATATAGTCTGCAAGACATATACCTTCCCCTAGATCCCCAAACCCATAACTTAACCTTTAAATGTAAAGATAAAATATTTCTTGGCCTTAACTGACACCAGAATTCATGAAAACTATTCATTTACTAAAGCACTAAAGTTGGAAAAAAGGAAAAGCCACCACTTTATACCTGGTTTCATTAATATGAACAAAGACTACTTTTCTAGTTTCAAATGGAGCTTATGGTAGAAATGTACAATGGTGCGGCCACTTTGGAGACCAGTTAATGGCTCTTCTAAAAGTTAATATAAAATTACATATGACCAAATAATTTTACTCCTCAGTATATATCCAAAATAATTGAAAACAGATGTTCAAAGGAAAACTTGTACATGAATGCTTGTAGAATCTTAATTTATAGTATCCAAAAGGTAGAATCAACCCAAATGCTCATCATTGAATGAATGGATAAACAAATAGTGGTATACCCATGCAATGGAATATTATTGGGCCACGAAAAGGAATGAAGTACTGATTCATATGTGCTATAGCATGATGAGTCTGGAAAACATTATGCTAAGTGAAAGAATCCAGTTACCAAAAGACCACATATTTTATTATTCCATTCACTGTCTGTCTATAGGCAAACCTATAGAGACAGAAAGTAGATTAGTGCTTGCCTTAATGCTAGAGACAGGGAATGGGGGACAAAGTATAGCTAAAGAATACAGGATTTTTCTTATCTATTATTTTTAATTTAAAAATATTAAGGGGGTACACATATTTTTGTTATGTGCATACTTTGTATAATGCCTAAATCAGGGCTTTTGCTGTAGCCATCACCAGAACAATGTTCATTGTACCCAATAGGTAAGTTTTTAGCCCTTAGCACCACTCTATTCCCTTCTTGGCTTCCAGAGTCATTTATATCTCTTCATGCCCATTTGCACCCTCATTTAGCTCCCACATATTAGTGAGAGCATGTGATGTTTGTTTTTCCATTCCTGAGATACTTCACTTAGGATAATGGTCTCCAGTTCCATCCAGTTGTTCCAGTTGCTGCAAAAGACATTATTTCATTCTTTTTTATGGCTGAATAGTACTTCATGATATGTATATACCACATTTTCTTTATCCACTCATGAACTGATGGGCACTTAAGTTGATTCCACATCTTTGCAATTGTGAATTTTCCTGCATATGCATTCAAGTGCAGGTGTCTTTTTAAAATATTAACATTACATGATATGTGAAAAAATGGAGCTTAAAACAAAAAGATGAATGGCCATCTACATTGAGACATTTACTCATAGATGATGGAGGAGGAAGAAAAGCACATGCAAATTTTAGTGCTGCCTCCTGACTTCCTAGTTTCATTGGAAAGGAAGTGGAGGAACTGTTCCCGGAAAGGGGATTGCATTAAGAGTCATAGTTTCTATTCAGTCCAGGGGAGAACTGACTTTAGTACTAAGTAGTAGAAACTTTAAGGTGCTAATGTTAAAGAAGCCAAGAGTCCTTAGAGAGCTATATTCTTTCATTACAAGTCAGAGAAAAGACAGGAAGTCTGCAAAAAGGTCTCAGACAGGTGCAGTAGCATTAACATGTGCCAAGTGTGTGTATATTTACCTCAGCTTATGTTGGAGAGAAATCAGCAGACCTCCCTTTTTTCATAGGGTCAGCTGGATATAGTCTGATTTGTATTGCCAGAGGACAGCATTTGAGTGTCAAACAATTTAAGCACCTGGAGGTTGAACAGATGTTTAGGAGTGCTGGATGCACAAGGATCTGAAGATTGCAGCACCCTCAGTAGAAATATCACTAACCCTCTTAAAACACATAGCATGACTGACTAAATTCAAATTATTATGCTCGAAAGAATTTTTTAAACTCCTCTATATGAAGTCCTATTAGCCAGCTTAATATCTAGGATTTACAGCCTTTATTTCAGGGAATGATATAATGATCAAGAAAAAAAGTCACATTACTTAAAAGTATGAAGCCCTAGATTGGGTTAGTTCTAGGGACTATTGACCAAAGCATTACACTATTGCTCACACCCTCCTGGTTTTTGCCCCTGAATTATATTGTGTTCACAAATGTACAGAATAATTGTTCTGCAGATGTATCTCACGTGTTCAGAGAAGAGGCTGTAAATGATATCCAGGGCTACAAATGTTGTCTGATTATTCTTTCCTTTGAATTCATTCCCAAACATAAAAAATAAGAAAATTATAAATGTAAACACCACATGTCATCAGTTGCAAATCATCACCTTCTACCACCAGAGACCCTCTCAAACACACACACACACACACACACACACACACACATTTTCCACATGACAATTTAAGAGCTCTAGATTCTGATTAACTTTGTTAATTTCCCACTACTTTTTAATAAACTGGATTGTTAATGTAAAGGCTAATGAAGATTTCTAAAAACTATAGTAGAATATAGCCCAAAAGTGACACAACTCTCTCCTTTTGCCACCCAATTTAGAATGAAAATATTAGGATACTAGAGAAGGATACTAACTGAATAAATATTTTAAAATACTATCTACCATTTTCAATGTAAAAGCTAGATATTTTTAACAGTGCAACCAAAATATGTCATGTGGATTACATACTAATCCTATATTACTAGTAGCATTGATAGCATCCTCATAGGTCTGCATCTTCTAAATGAAAAATAGGGACAAATATATACCCAGCGCAGTTGGCACCAAACACTGCCTGGTTCACAAGTACAGTTTGTAGTAGAAACTTCTAAAAGCCATAGACACACACACACATGTGGAATATAAATTTTTAAATCTGTTTTTTTCTCTGCCTCTGTCTCTCTTTCTCTTTTTGTCTCTCTCACTCTGTTTTGCCTTTAACATGCCACCACCCTCTTCACTCTTGATACTGATATAATATAATGCTGATATACTAGTAAAAATGCAAATGCCATGCTGACAAATGCTTGTGATTGGCCACAGTTTCTCAATTACACCCTTCTGATACTTTTGCATACTCCACTATGGCCTATTTTGTGTGTGTGTGCCTGCGTGCATGTTTTTTTTTTTTTTTTGGTGGGGGGCAGGGGTGGGCAGGCATAGCATATGACAATGCAAAATTGCCAGTCTGACAAATTATATTTCTCTTGGCAATTTTTTTAAAATGCTCATATTTATACTCCTTCCATCTTTTATCTTTTTCTCCACATACCTTGCACTATTGAGTGGTGTCTTTGATTAGAGTACATGAACCAGAAAAGAAGAATGGGATCTTGCTGAACAGAAGAAAATCCCTTTGATAACTCTGGTGTTGTTTGTTCACTTACCTGGAAATAGCTCAAAGCTTCTCAGTATTAAAAGGAGTGTTGGAATTTTTCTCCTGTGCTTCCCAAGTAAAGGATTAGGGAATACTAGGTTTTTGTAATTATGATAAGTAAAACTGTTGAAGTTTGCCTGAGCTGAGATTAAATTAGGAGTATATAATGTGTTCAAGACTCAGCATAATTATTCATAGTAAGCTCACTAAGAAATATGCCAGCAGGCTGACAGTTATTTGGGTTCCCTTTTATATTGATTTTTCTCCTTTTATTCTTTTTTAATTGTTAGGGTTTTTTTTCAAATATTATGAAACATATAATATTTTTATTTCTTTTTTTGACAAATTTATTGAAGTATAATTTACATTCCATGCCATTACTCCATTTTAAGTGAACAATTAAATGATTTTTAGTTTTGAAAATATTTCTATTTGCTCACCCACTTCTGTTTTTTTCTAGTAGTGAATAAGTTGTTACCAGTCCCTTATAATAACAGAAATTTATTATCTCTTGCATTTTATTTCACTAAAGCCGCCATCCCACAAAAATCCCCGAAAGTGAGTTAATTCTTTATTACTATTCGTTG